>JAJJMB010014260.1:4168542-4255591 GCA_023531105.1 Papaver atlanticum | reverse complement strand
CCAAATTTGATCGATAAAATCACCCATACTAGCTTTCTATAGTCATATCACGTCTACCCACTAAGTTTCAGGGATTGAATCTCACTAAATCACGTCCAAATATCCGATTGAAATTCTGCTGTTAATGAAAATATTTTCCCGCCAAAATTCATTTTTTGAATTTGAGAAGAACATGTCCTCCCCCTAATCCTGCACGGGTGTCCCTTTAGCACTTGTCTTATGGGGTGCAAATAGTAATTTTTGGGCGGAGATAGTAATTTTTCCGGGGTTCCTCCGACACATTTCTGGGGTGCTTCCGGTGCATTTCTGGGGTGCCTTTAGTACTCTATCCTGGGGTGTAAAACACCACTTTTCGAGCCAATTTCGCCGCAAGAGCTTATTTCTCTAAAAATACCTACAAAGACATAAAACACCATAATAAGTACAAAAATGGGTACTAATAATATATACAATAGAGATGAAAATAGACACATAAATGCGTCTATCAATAGGTGGCACCTGCATTCTTCAATCCAAAATGCATCATCGTGTAATAAAAGTTCCCAATGGGCGTTCCAAACACAGTCTTGTTAGCATCGTGCTTATACATCTTGATCTGGTTGTAGCCACTTTAACCATCCATAAATGAGAACATGCCATGAACACTGGTTGCATCGACGAGCATATCAATGTTGGGTAAGGGAAAGTCATCCTTCAGGCAGCATTTATTCAGGTTCCTGAAATCCACGCAGCATCTGATCTAGCCATTCTTCTTCTTGACCGGGACAACGTTCGCTATCCATGTCGGATGTTGAATGGGCTTGATGAATCCTGATGCTAGTAGTTTCTGAACTTCCGCTTTAATTTGTTCCTCAACTTCATGTCTGAACTGTCTGGGCGGTTGCTTGACAGGTTTGGAGCCGGGAGTTATGTGCAAGTGATGCGTGACCAACTTGTCGTCGAGGCTGGGCATTTCCTCTTACCTCCAAGCGAAAATATCTTGATATTCTTTCAACGGGCTTATCAATCCTGTTCGTTTCTCTAGCGACAGTGCGGAACTAATCAAGATTGGTCTTGGATTTTCCTATGTTCCAATGTTAATTGTCTCAAGATCATCAGTGGTGGAATCTGTGCCATCTTGCAATTTCCGTGGGGCATCTTGAATTTCTTCGTCGGGCGATTGTTCGCTCTAACATGACTCTTCAGGGAGGGAAGACTTTTCATCGACCTCCCATGTTAATTGTTAATCTCTATATCAGAGGTAAATGATTCTTCCTTCCGCATCATAGCTGGTTATAAAGTTAGATCCCTTCCGAGTTGTGGATTGATCCTGGTGACACTTGAGCGGTGTGGCAGGTGGTCTGAACGGTTTAGCACCATATATTGAAGATGATGGTTTGTAAGCAGCTTTCTCGATGGACTTCTAGCCAGGGAGTGGAGTAATTTAGATCTTTCTTGGAGGTTCAGGGATGCTTCTTGGTGGTTCGAGGAACTCAACATCATAAACCGGAGCATAAGGAGATGTTGAGGATGCAATACGAACGATCTTGTTGTTGAGCAAAGCTTTTATACATTGGTGATATGTCGAGGGAACAACCTTGTTATCATGGAGCCACGGTCGTTCGAGTATCATATGATAATCAGGCTTGTTCTCAATCACATGGAACTTGACCGTCGATTGGATAGGTCCCACTTTCAGATCCACATAGGCGTACCCGTATGTGTGGCTCTGGCTTCCTTCAAAACCCGTCATCAGTATAGGATAATGAACAATTTTACTTTGTGGGACTTTGGCTGCTTTGAGAGTCTTCATAGAAATGAGATTAGTAGAAGCGCCCGTATCAACAAGAGCTCTCCTGAATTCAGATCCTTCGATAAAGGTTATCACGTACAAGGCCCGGTTATGTCCTTCTTCTGCCATTCGGTCTTCTTCAGTGTTGTTTACCAAATGTTTAGCCGTCATGGACACCTCTTCAACTGCTATAGATGATGGAGTTATTTGCACGTCAGATGATATTTGGTTGAGTGCAGCAAACGGGTTCGTATGCTGATCCCTGGAGAAGTGGAGGAGTTCACATACATTTTCGATCAAATGTATAAATTCCTGATATACGAGATTCTCATAAGTAATGAAAGTGTTGGCTTGAGGATGAGCATCAGTGGTGTCAGGAGATGAACGTTCCACCACTTGAGCTCCAAAAATTCTTGTCAAATCCACCATGCAGTTGAACAAATTATCGACTGCTCCTTTCAATCGATCTACATTTCTTTCCAAGATTACTTGTCTCCGGGCTAGTTCAGCCAATGACGTAATTTCCCCATCGAATGCATCAATAGGGAGGAAAGGAGTAGTAAAGTATGAATGATGAATATTACCAGAGTAGTTCGAGTGAACATGAGGAACTTCACCGTTCGAAAGACTCTGACCGGGATATAAGGTAGTTGAATTATACCTAAGACCAACCATCTTTGTGAAAAATTGGGATGCAACCGAGAGAATGATCTCTCACTGTGGTCGCCAATCTGTTGATGGGAAAAACGATTTGCTGGTTTTTTGGGAAAGTGAAGAGACGACCGTGCGGACGGGACTCCTTGACCGAGAAAACTGCTTAACCTCAAACAGATGCACTGCATGAGAGTACTTTGAGTTTGAGAGATCAATCTGTAGGACTCCGGCCTAAACCAAGACAATGGTCGTTCCAAAGTCAATTCGGTCACAAAGAGGGAAGAGGGTCGATCTGTAGGAGAGAAGCTGAGAAGTGTGTGAGATCAATGATCAAGGATTGTGAGTGTGTTGTAAGTTTTACAAATGAACTACTGGGTTCGAATAAGTTCTGGTTGATTGATTTAATTCTTGAGAGTGATTGCTCATATGAGAATTCTTCTGTAGACGATGCTTCTTGGTTGTTCAATCGTAGATTTAGAAACTTATTTATATTGCCAGAAGAGTAGACACATTGATCTCCAATAAGTGTGACGGTTTCTCGAGTGAAAGAGTGGGAAACTGGAAATCGTAGTTAAACCAGTTCCAGGTCGTGCGGAGACTTGGTTGATTGTCCATCCACTAGCTTGCACGACTTACTCACATTTCTCATCTTGGATGAACACAAGTGTCGTAGGCCGCCATACCAAAACCCTAATTAATATCCCCTCATGTGACATGATTGATGTCTCATGATTGTGGAGTCTGCAAGGCAGACGTGTATTTAATTAGTCGGTTGTTGACTTGATTAGACGATGAGTCCAAATATTATTGAGTCGAGCATGATTGACGAATGCTCTATGATTCATGGATTAAACATGTCTACTGGGACAGATGTATAATTCTTGAATGAATGTTGATAGCTGAATTAACATAATAGATATTGATAATTTGAGCAAATATTGCTCATTTGATGGATTACGGAATATTGATAGTTGAATCAATATTGATAGTCTGAGCAAATATTGTTCGTCTGAGCAAATATTGCTCGTTTGAACAATTATTGGTAGCATGACCAAATAAAGTATTAATTTAAAATATTGGCAGCTGGGCCGAATATTATATAATTAATCAATATATTGATTGCTAGATCAACATAAAATTATTAGTGCTTGAACTTGCTCAGAATTATGATTTGCAGAGCGACCAGTTCAAAACCCTAATTTTGATCGATTATTGATCAATTAATGATTTACTGAAAATCAATCACTGAGTGAGAGAGGGACCGGCTACATGGGATGGTGGCCGACCATGTAGCGCCCAGATGCTCGAATGAGCAAACACCAAAGTCCTTTGCAGACCAATTGGTGGAAAGATGATTAAATGCTGGTTTAATCATTTATTAAAATAGTGCTCGTCTGAGCATTAGCCAATAAAACCTAATTATGGAGAGATGAGGGGCCGACCAAGGGGTATGAAACTGGCCCTTGGTGGTCGTGGTACCAGCTGGTGGTCGATTGAACAAGTTCCAATTTGGTTGGAAAGAGTTTGAACCCAATATGAAATGTAGAAGATTAATTTGGTCAAAATTGTTAAAGTATGTGGGACCGGCTCCTTGCAAGCCTAAGGGACGACCTTGGTCGGTCAAGGTGGCATTCCCGTGTCACCATATTGTCCGTGTCTCAATTCAGAGAATTTTGATATTTTTTGTCGCGCGTTCGAGCAATATTTTGGATTTTCAGAAGAGTTTGATCTTGACTGAAACTCTCGATTTTGCACGAATGAGCTAGTGGAACTTTGCTCGTGGGACCAATAATTTGAGAATATTAAAATAATAATATTTTAATATTTGTTGTGAGTAGCCTAGTCGGTCATGTGACCATTTGACCTTTTGGCCTTTTGATGATTTGAGCAATATTTGAGAAAATATGAAAAACCAGGGTATTTTTGCTCAAACGAAGGAGTTTCATGAGATGAAAGAAATAATGATAATAATAATAAGAAAATAAGGGATTGTAAGGTGTGGGACCGGTCACGGCTAGGGCATTGCCGGGCAGTTAGGTGGCCCGGTCCCGTGACACCCTTTCCTATTTTTTATTATTTTTTCATCGTCTGAAGGAAAATATGGAGAAACTAAGAGTTTTGCTCAAACAAGGAAGTTTGATCGAATGAAGGAGTTTTCATGAGATTAGGAAAAATAATAAAATAAAAGGAGGATGTGCGGGACCGGCCCCGACGGCATGACCAGCCGGCCGGTGGGCCCGGTCCCCCTAGGCACCTCTTTATTATTTTATTAATATTATTTTCCTCTATATTTTGCATAGGTTTCCTCGTTTGTTCATATTTTTGAATGCCCGTTCGTGCATTCGGGTGCTCGTTCGTGCCTTATTGCTAAGTACACTCGCACCATTTTCTCGGGGCTTACTCGGTGGTGGCCTAGATACCCGATCAGTGAATATATATTACTAATTCATGGAATTCAGCTGAGAATCAGCCATGAAACGGAGTAATAAAATAAACTGAGTATATATTACTAATCCATGGAATTCAGCTGAGAATCATCCATGAAACGGAGTAATGAGATAGAATGAATATCTATTACTAATCCATGGAATCTAGCTGAGGATCAGCCATGGAACGGAGTAATGAGATAAATAGGTTATTTTCTAGGAATTCAGTTGATGAATGACATGCTAGAATTAATCTATGAATTGCTCTACACTAGCATGTGATATGTCTAGGAGAGGATTTATTCGAGAATCGAGGTATGAGATAATGGAAGCATCATACCCGTTCTGAATATTGGGGGTGTATCGTCAGGGAACAATAAACAGTGCGACATCCTGAAGACGTTAGCGCTATACTAGCTTGCAATATGTCTAGGAGTCGTCCAATCGTTAATAGATTCTATACACCTTCTCTCTACATAGTCAGGGAACAACAAATAGTGTGATGTCCTGAGGACATTAGCGCTCTATACCAGCATACAGTATGTCTAGGAGCCGTCCAATCATTTTGATTCTACGTAGAGGTGATGATGAATTGTGCAAAGTGTCGAAAGCTCAGCTTAGAGGCCTTTTCGAGGAACATATTCATCGTAGCTCTGAGAGGATGCTCGCTCAGTCAGAGGTCGTGAAATGGTTCACGGATCATAAAATATGAGTTTCACATACATTTCTGAAGCCGGGTCAGAAACATGCAGTATCATGATTTTACGATTTTAGGCTTTGTCGAAAATCCACTATCAATACCGGTGAAGGTCTCAAGTTTGCAAACTGGTATGTGAACTGAAAAAGTTCTGTCAACTCCGGAACTTAGTGTTGCACTGATAGACACATTTATGTGTCTAATATGATCTCAATTGTTTGTATTGTTAGTGCTCGATTTTGTATTTATTATGGATTTTCATGTTTTTTAGGTGTTTTTTGAGAAATACACTTGTGCGGAGAAATTAGCTCGAAAAGTGGAATTTGCACTCCTGTGAGAAATTACTAAAGGCACCTAGAAGATGGACTACAGGCACCCCTGGAAATATGTTGGTGGCACCACGTATATGTGCTAAAAGCACCCAGGAGAATTGATAAAGGCACCCCCAAAGTTTTGGTTATTTATACCCCGGTTGGATAAGGGCACCCCACAAGGTCAAGTGATAAAGGCGCCTAACTGGTGGATATGGGCATCCACTTCTTCTTCACGTTTGAAATTATTTTGGCGGGAACAAGTTTACCGAGGAATTATTTTTCGGAGATGATTATGGACGAGATTTAACCGGGGATTTTCACGGGAATGCATTTCTTCGGGCCTGTTAGTGATAAACAGGGCTAGCATGGGTGTTTTGTTCGATTAAACAGGGCCCAATTATTGATTTGAAGCGAAACAGGGAGATATACTTGATAGACGCATTTATGTGTCTATTTTCATCTTTGTTGTGTATATTTTTAGTACCCATTTTTGTACTAATTTTGGTATTTTATCCCTTTGTAGGTGTTTTTGGAGAAATAGGCTTTTGCGGAAAAATTGGCTCGAAAAGTTGTTAAAGGCTCCTGGGAGGACACTTGCTATTCGGACTCTCATTTTGGATAAGGGGTAACCCATTTCCAAGCAGCTGTTAAGCACAGACCGGCACTGGATAGGGGGAGGTCACATTTCTTCTCAAATTTTCAAAACGAAAAATGGCGGGAAAACAGTTTACAGAAAACAGAATTTTCTGTTTAATTTTTGGACGATTTTTAAGGAGATTCAAGGGCTGATTTTCGTTGGATTAACCCTGTTAAGGATAAACAAGTATGGTATGAGCTGTAGAATCGATTAAACAGGGATAGAAATCCGTGTTGGAGCAAAACAGGGAGAATTCATAATTTGAGTTATTTTCGGTTTACAAAAGAATTTGTGAAGAGTTTACTGCAAGATAGGAGTGTATGGAGTCCTTATTCAGTCCTGGGAGAGTTTAAGAGAGTTTGGAAACCAAGTTGACGCGTAAAAAGAAGATTAAAATCCCGTAACGTGCTGTGAAGAAAAAACGAAAATATTTGGATTAACTCGAGTGATTTTGGGGTTTGGTTGATATATATAGGTTGATTCGAGTCATATTGAGAAGCAAAAAAGTTTAGGGGAAAGTTTAGAGCCTTAGAGAAGCGTAAAAAAATCAACTGGAGTCGATACAGAAACTTTTCTGCTGCTGCAAAGAAGAAGAACACGAAGAACATTAGACCTTCAGAGTTAGTCGCAGAGGCAGACTTATTTTCAGTGATAACGGTTTACGGTCGCATCTTCCTGCAGTCACCGAAGCCTTTCAGCAACAATTCCGACTTCTGATTTAGACCTTCAGCAACTGCAGAATCCGCTGTTTTAACACTTTTCTCCCTTTTAATCAACTTTTGAGCCATAAACATGTATTTTGAGATTATGATTAATATGAGGAGCTAAACCCCTTAGCCGAGGCGACGGAGGAAGCCATTGTTCCATGAAAAGTGGTATAGTTCTATTTTAATTATTTATTGCAATTATTTTACATGATTTTTTGCATAGAACTTAAAAGAAAAATTGGTTTTTATTGAGTAGTTGTGAAGTGTTTTGATGGGACATGCTTGGTTTTAATACTTTTGATGTTTCATGCTTCGTGCTTACAATTATTACTTCAAAAATCTATTTAAGGCAAATACTAGAATCACTTTAAAGAAGAATATTGCATGAATATTGATTAGAGTTTATCACTTAATTGGTCAATGGTGGAATCCAGAGTCTCGGTATTTTCTTTTTATTGTCAAAACAACTCTATTTAGTTTTCGAAAATCCTTCACAAGTTCGAGCAACGAACCTTTTTACCACTACAACTACAAAACACATCAATACTCACAAGGATTTCAGACAAGAATTAAAAGGAGATTTGGTCGGAATTTTATCGGGAATTGTTTGGAAAGATCATGTCTCGAAAAAATAGGATTGGTAAGTTCTTTGAAATCATTAAAAAAAGGAAGAAATAGAAGATTCACGTAAAACAGTGGTATATGAGTTATCTCGGGATAGTTTGGAAGCTTAATATGGAAGTCACGTCGATATTCTCTTAATATATCTTATCTACCAAATCTACAGAGTCAATCTGAAGGAAGAAGACGCGTACACAAAGTTTGGAAAGAATAAAATTCCCGTGGATTGTGGGAAAAGAAAATAAGAAAATAATTCAAGTATTTCTTGAAATACACGCACCTGTTGGATATATATATATGCATTTCTTTGAGTCCCAGAGATGGGTATCGAGAGTTTAGGGGTGAAGGCAGAGGCCACAGAGCCGAAGAAACGAAGTGCAGGAAAGTTTCCTGCTGCTGCTGGTGAAGAAGAAGATGAAGAAAAAAATTCTGCAGAAGACAGTCTCAAATCCGCTACAATACAAAGTTGTCGTTCTTGCTACGGTACAATACCTTTATAACAGTGACTTGTAACGCTTATAAACGTTGTAGTTTTCTGTTTTTATTACTTTTCTCCCTTTCACCATTGTAAACACCTTTTTGAGCTATGGATTATTATTTTGAGCGAGTGTTTGACATCATGAGCTAAACCTTATCGCTGGGATGGGGGAGGAAGCCAATTTTCATCACTTTGGTAATTTTATTAAATTCTTTTTATGACTTTTGCATTGATATAATTTGAATTATGATTTTAAATTAATTAGTTGCGATTTAGTTTGATGGATTATGCTTAGCTTAAGTGTTTTGATAACCCATGCTTATCATTTACAATTAATGTTTTATAAAATCTACTTTGGCAAAGATTAAGAGTCAATAGTTGTTATTTTTGGAGCTATAATTGTCTAAAAATTAATATTGAACCATAGAATATGAGTTTGGTGGAATCCTGAGTCTCAGTACCTATCGATATTGTGATAATCTTGTGTATATATTTTCTTTATTTTTAGTGTTTTCTATTTTTATGTCTTAAATCAAACCTTAACAAGTCTGAGCAACGAACATCTTATTTACCACTATCTATAATCACATCATGCACCTAAGTTTGCAAACCGGTATGTGAACTGAAAAAGTTCTGTCAACTCCGGAACTCGGTTTTGCTTATAAGTTTGCAAACCGGTCCGCGTATCTTGACTCAGCCGATTCACGAACTACTTAAGTATTTGTACTTTGTGCATTTACCAACAATGTCGATTATGATTCAATTGCGATTAAATTATTTCTATGAGATAATTTGCATTTTATCAATTCTCTATAATACACTAGACTCATTTGATCACATGATTGTGACTCAAGAACAACGTCTTTGTGTTCATGAAAATGAGTGTTAAGCTTTTAAGTTCAAATCGGCTAGTTTCGGCTAACCATGTTGGACATAGTCTTTGTACATGGTTCGGCTATGGTTTACCTAACGAGAGTGAATATCTTGTTTATGTGAATGAGATTCAAAGATTTCATGTAACGGTGAATATTGTTTGCTTGGTTCCAAAGCTATCTTAGCTTAAACCTAATGCAACCTATGCTTTGAATGTCTAAGGGGAACTCTTGGCAACTGGTATCTTTGAATCTTGACACTACTTTTTGGTGTGTCCTAGTTGTGTCTGGAATCGTCCTCTCCATAATCCCTTTTAGGGTTTAGCGACTATCAAATACTTCATTGGGATTCGTAAAGCCAAGTCCAGTTATCTTTTATCTTGATTACTTGAGTATCTTGATCTTGTTCGATTTATCACTTGAACAAGATAGATAAAAATCACAAAGTTCTCTTCGTCTCAAACTTTGTGATTCCGCAAGTTTTATACTTGTGAGGTGAATAATAATCTAGGTTGCACTTAGGGTTGCATAAGTCCGGATTTTGAGGATAGCCATACTTTTGTTAAGTTGCTATCGATTTCCATCACCGTGATCTTACGTTTGATATGATCATCCGCTTCGATCGTAAATCAGGAAATTAATTATAGGCTTAATCTGTGGAAGGAAGATTAGGTTTAAAGTCTTCAATTGAGTTGAAGCAACTCTTAGTTGGTGTGACATCATCTAAGGGAATCAATTGCGCAGAGTCCTGCTGGGATTCAAGAGGCGTAAGAAGCACAACTGTACCTTAATACATTTTGGTGTTCAATCTGGACAAGGTTCCGGGGATTTTCTGCATTCGCAGTTACCTCGTTAACAAAAAAATTGGTGTCTGTGTTATTTCTTTTTCCGCATTATATTGTTTATCTTTATAATTGAAATATCAAAGGTTGTGCCTTTGATCAATCACAGTAGACAGGTCCGACCTTGTTTGTTGGATAAGACTTGATTGGTCCTTGGATATTGGTCTTTGGTACCATCCAAGAACTCTCGTTGTAATTAGGTTCATGGATTCAATTTTGTAAATGTTCTAATCACAAGAGGGATAGAGATATAACTCTAGACACTTTCCTTCATTGAGTTTTTACTCTCGGAGTTGTGTTGAGGTTGTCCATACAGATTGCCTACGAAAAAGTTGATGGTGTATTTTGGTATTCCCAGTGTTTTCAATGTTCTTAATGTTTTGCCAGTTCATCACATGGTCTCCTTTAAACTACCAGATCACACTATCAAAGCTCTTAATATTGTTCAAGGAAAGTTTTGGAAAAGGAATAACTCTAATAAAGGAGCTATTATTTTTTGGAGCAATCTCAGCAAAGATAAGGAAGATGGAGGTTTATGATTTAGAGACATTGAATGCTTCAACAAGGCTCTTCTTTCCGAATCTGCATGGATACTCTATACAAACAAGGATGATATGTGGTCTAAAGCTTTATGATCTAAATACTATCATGAAGGAGATGTTTTTAACTATTTAATAAAAAAGACTCATCTTTTGCCTGGAAAAGTATCTCTCCAGAAATTCAATTGATCAAGAATAACAGCAAATGATACCTGGGTGATGGTTCAAGTATCAAGATTTGGTTAAATTCTTGGATTTCTAGTTCAGACTCTCCCCCTAAGCCAAAGATAAATACATCTGATCCAACTAGTTATGTTCTGGTAAAGGATTTTTTGTCTCCCTCTAGTTATTGTTGGAATTTGAGTTTATTGCTTGATCTATTCTCTCCTGAAGTTGCTCTCACTATCTCACCTATTTTTATCCACCCTCAACAAAAAGACTCTTTCATATGGAAAACAATGGGCAGTTTACTGTTAAATCTGCTTATAAGAAAATTTACCATGACAAGTATGGTCCTCCTAGTACTTCTCATAGGAGGAAAATTACTTTGAAGTTTTTGTGGTATTTACCTGTCATTCTTAGAGTCAAGCACTTCTTGTGGAAATATATCCAGGATATACTTTTTAGAAGACTGAAAGTGTTTAGATTTGTGCATAACATGGATATGTCATGTCCTATTTATAATATGAATACTGAGAGCTCATTTCATATTCTATTACAATGTGATTATGCCAGAGCTATCTTGTTTGGAGTTGGTGGTTTACAATTTGATGAAGATACAACTATAGAGCAAACTCTCACTTCCTGGGTTACTCAGTTCAGTCAAGGGAGTATAACTTCAGAAGAGATGGTTTAAAACGGCAACTACTGCATGGGCAATATGGAAAAAAATATGGAAAAAATCTTTGAGGACAAAAAATTGTCTTCTCAGCTGCTGATTCCCAGAACTACTAATCACTACGTAGAGCAGTCTACAATGATTATTAAGAAAATCTTTAGGATAGTTTCTAGTGAATCTAGGGTTAATCTAAAATGGTGTACTCCTATGAATGGGATTTTAACTTTAAACTTAGATGATCCTTTTGATGAAATTACTAAGAAAGGTGGCACTGATCTAATTATCCCGAAATGTTGCAGGTGAATCAAAGGGAGCAAAATGCAGCTATGTTTCAGAAGCATTAAGTCCATAGCATGTGGAACATAAAGCTATCTGGGAAGCAGTGCAGTGGACTCAGCAGCTAAAGTTTGAAGCAGTAAACTTTGAAACAGATTCAAGGATCATAGTACAAGCTGTCAACAAAGGCCAATTCCATTTAAACTGGCAATTTCACCATTTTATTAGAGATGTTATTTCTATTTTTTAACTTTATAAGTCTTGGAAATGATATTATGTCCCAAAGAAACAAAATAAGGTGGCAGATATTCTCTCCAGAGTTGCTAGAGCAAATCAGCTTACAAGAGAATGGACTAATAATACACCTAGTTGCATTCATTCTCAACCGTTGTTAAACATGGAGGGTTTACCATCCAAATCAATAAATTTTTCGCGAAAAAAAAAGTATTGCAAGGATTCTGACGCTTGCATTAAATGAGAGTTCCAAGTTCACACCACTAACACCAAGAATAAATAGCCTTAGGTCAAAGGTCTTGTTGACTGTTGAAAATGTAGCAAATTTCCAATAAATGCAGAACCAGGAGGGGTTGGCCAAACAAACAAAAAAATGCACTGGAGTTGAACACACTTTTATTTATAAAACTCATATTTAGTACATAAAAAATAAGTGTTTTTTATCTTTTTGGGGTGTCTGATGCTAGGGAATGGTTCCACCTCCAACAATATTGGCAAAACTTAAAACTAAGTGCATTAATTTGGAAGTCATGCCCTAATTTCGCTCACAGTTCCAACGATACTAGCATAACTTAAAACTAAGTGTGTGAATTGGGCTGGTCAGAGCAGCGCTAACCCATTTCTTCTTTTAGCTCTCTAAAAATTGTGATAAAAAAAAAGGGGAAGAGGTATTACAAAGACTCCTGTGCTTGCATTAAATGAGAATTTCAAGCTCACACCACTAGCACTAAGAATAAATAGCCTTCCCTCGAAGGTCTTGTTGACTGGAACGGTAGCACAGTTCCAATTAGTGGAAAAACCAGGTTTCATATATAGGAGGGGCATGGGCTCAACAAAAAAAATTGAATCAATATTGAACGCAGTTTTATTTATAAAACTCATATTTAGTACATGAAAAAGAAATAAGTATTTTTTTTATCCTTATGGGGCTGGCAAAAGCTAGAGGAAGTCAAACCCTAGTTGCACTCATGGTTCTAATAATACCGGCATAACTTAAATCTAAGTGTGTGAATTAGGCCGGTCCTAGCATCCCTGAACCGTTTATTCTTTTAACTCTTTACAAATTGTGGATAAATAACAGGGGAAGAGGATGGAAAAGACTCTGAGGCTCATATTAAATGTGAAATCTAAGCTTATTAAGAAGAAGAAAATAGAGATTTTGTTGATATGAAATTTCTAATAAGAGATAAATTGTTGTTTAGAAATTAGCAGTAGCAATAAAAAGTGGATAAAAGTAGAAGTTTCACTGCCAACTTCTTTATCTCAAGCTCAATTGAGTTATTTATATATGTGAAATAAGTATCACCTTTCTAGTTTAAAATACCAGTAAGAGCCAAGGATAGACTGAAACCCAATACTAATGCAAAATTATATTACTGAAAAACAATCTAGTCCAAAAAAATATAAGATAACCTTCGTTAGTGAACAATGTATCTTATCTTAAATAACTTAAATCGTAGAATATGGATATTTTTATATGACTGTCATTTATTCATGCATCTACATTCAAATTGATAGAACGCGTCTTTGTTGAGAAGTTGGTATGTAAAGTTTGGAAAATTGTTGATGCTTACAGGATAAATTAAAATATTTCTCGATTATTATAAGTCTACTTTTATGATTTAAGTTTTAGAGTCTTATATTGATATGATGTCACTTAGTCATCTTTAAATGCAAGCAAAGATTTAAGAATGAAAGGTTGAAGAGTAAAAACATAAGCCAGAAGGAATCCAATCACTTGAATACTCAAAAAGGGTTATTAATTACATTATATAGCTTAAGCAATCAATAAAATTACAGGCATAAGAGGATTAAGGTTAATGAAGCAATTCCTGTATGTAAAGGTGTTGTGTTCTTCATTACACATTTAAAGCCCTAATACAATCATGAATTAACCTTGGGACTAAACAATGCACGCCATCTGGCGACATCCTAACGGCTACAACAAGGAAAAAAATGACTAACTGACTTTACTAGTACATCTGATTGTCATTACTAACAGCAGACTCTAAATACTCTAAGTAGATTGCGCATCCATATGACAATACCCCTCCCATGAAACAATCCTTGTCCTCAAGGATTGAAGAAAAGAAAGTGGACAGATATTTTGGCTGAGTCTTCCAAAGTAGCCTCTTCTGCTGTCGATTTGGACCAAAGAATGAGTAGTTGGGGTACATAATGGTTACCTCTGGCCTGAATTCTTGAACCTAATACTGCAAATAGGGTGACAATGATCCGACCTCATGGTCAACCAATGGAAGTGTGAGCATAGCTAAAAAAAAAAAAAAAAAAAAAAAAAAAAAAAAAAAAAAAAAAAAAAAACTAAGAGACGTGAAAACTGGATGTATTCTAGCCTCGGGAGGGAACTGCAGCTTATAAGCAAGTGATCCAATCTGTTGAATGATAGGGAAGGGACCGTAGTACTTAGATGAGATCTTGAAGTTCTTCCATAGAGAAACTGAGGCTTGTCTGTAAGGCTGTAGCTTGAGATATACCTTATCTCCAACTTAAAAAACTCTGTCAGACCTTTTTTTGATCAGCAAAGAATTTCATACGTTCTTGAGCTTTAGTAAGAGTAACTTTGAGAATAAGCAATATGCCTCCCTGTATTTAAAATACTTCTCAAGTGAGTCCACTGGAGTAACAATTGAAGAAAGAAAAGCCAAATGTGGAGCTTCATAGCCATACAGAGCTTTGAAAGAAGACATCTCCAGGCTAGTATGGTAACTGGTGTTGTACCACCATTCTGCTTGGTATGACAAGTTTCTTGGTTAATGACTTGTCATACATTTGAGACAGTTTTCAAGGCATGCATTTACTTTTTCAGTTTATCCATCAGTTTGAGGATGGTAAGTAGTACTAAGCTTGACACTGGTACCTAAATTTTTGAATAAATCCTGCCAGAAATTGCTGGTGAATACATTATCCCCGTCTGAAACTATTGAAGCAGGCAACCCATGTAATCTGAAAATGTTGTGCACGAATACTTTGGTCACTGATGAAGCCGTGTATGGGTGATGAAGAGCGATGAAGTGACTGTATTTGGTGAATCTGTCTACTAACATTCATATGACATCCTTCATGTCACTATTGGGTAGGCCTTCAATGTAGTTCATGCTGATATGTTGCAGAGCTTGATTAGGTATTAGAAGAGGTTATAACAACCCATCAGGCAAGGTGTGTTCCCCTTTGTTTCTCTGATACACGTACTAGATAAAATACCTCTTGTTTCATACCAGGCCATAAAAAATGGTTTTTTGCTCTCATGCAGTAACTTGCATGCCAGAATTCCCTCCTGCAGCTGAAGCATGAATGGAAAGTAGTATAGTAGTTCTGACATTATTGTTGTGCCCAATATAGAGTCTTGATTTATATCTCAAAACTTCATCTTGATAAATATAATTCTAGGAAGATGCAGAAGAAATGAGTAATTGAGATATTAGTTGCTGAGCTTTTTGGTCTTGTGCATAACTAAAGATGACCTCCTACATCCACGTTGCTTTAGAAAGTATAATGTTACGTAACTCAGCATCACTGTGTGATATTCTTGAGAGAGTATCAGCAACTTCGTTTTCCACTCCTTTTCTATATTTAATTTCATACTCAAAACCCAATAATTTCATGGGCCACTTTTGTCGTAGACCAGTAGTGGTCTTTTGTTCTAAGAAATATTTGTTACTTTCTTGGTCTGTCTTGATGGTGAAATGTTGTCCCTGTGAATAATGTCTCCACTTAGTATAACTGAACCCACAGCCAATAGTTATTTTTCATAAGTAGATAGACCCACTGCTCTAGAACCCAGTGACTTTCTAAATAATGTAATTGGTATCCCTTCTTGCATAATTACAGCTCCAATTCCTGTAGCACAAGTATCTGTTTCAAGGACAAATGGCTTGGAAAATTTTGGGAGAGTAAGCACTGGAGTGGTAGCTAATCATGGTTGTCTTGATTATATTGAAGGATTGTGTAGCTTTGTCAGTCCAGATGAAAGAGTTTCTCTTCTGCAATTTAGTAAGAGGCTTACTAATCACTCCATAGTGCCCTAGAAACTTTCTGTAATAGCCTGTGAGGCCCAAAAACTCTCTGAGTTCCTTAATATTGGTGGGTGTAGGACAACTTTTAATCCCATAAATCTTAGCACGATCAGCAACTACCCCTTTTGCAGTAATAATATGACCCAAGTACTCCATTTCAGCTTGAGCAAAGTAACACTTAGACAGTTTAGAATATAACTGAAGTTGTCTCAAGATAGAAAGTGTAATTTGTAAGTGTTTTGCATGAGTTTCCATGTTAGGGATATAGATTAGAATATCATCAAAGAATACCAATATGAATTTCCTCAAATGAGTTTGAAAATGTCATTCGTTAAGGTTTGAAAAGTTGTTGGAGCATTAGTGAGACCAAAAGGCATGACAGTGAACTCATAGTGACCAAGATGAGTCCTAAAATTTGTTTTGTAAATATCTGCCAATTTAACTTTGATTTGGTGATAGCCTAATCTCAAATCAATCCTTGAAAACACACAAGATCCATGTAGTTCATCCAAGAGTTCATTAATTATTGGAATTGGGAACTTTTCTTTGATTGTGATGCTGGTGAGCTTCCTATAATCCACACAAATTCTCCAGTTGTTGTCTTTTTTCTTTGTTAGAGCACTGCTCGGTCGAACTCGCAAGCGTTGCTATCTCAAGCTTGTTTTTCAAGTTTAGGTGATCAAAACTATGAGTCTTGATTTCTAGTCTACTTATACCTATGTCTCGGATTAGGATAGAATGTGTAGTTGAGCTTTATACTTCACGGCGTTCATCGATTGAAGACGAAAATATACGGAGGAGAGCTTGAAGGAACTTCATCAACAAAAGGTATGTGGAGACTAAAATGTATCCATCACTCAGAAGTTTATTCTATTCTATCTCCTATTGAGACTAAGTCGTATAGCTACATAGAGTTTTATATTATACACATTTGATATTTTGAGATGAGTTTAACTCGCTTATATATTTCTCAAAATATGTGTTAGAAGCTTTTTGCTTTAGCTACGTTCATCATTATTCTTGACAAGTTTAGTTGAAAACAATTTATTTGTTGAAAACTAAATAATAAGTCAAAAGATGATCATGTGAAAATTGCCTTGGAACATCTTACATGATTTGTGTGAGACAGTCATTTGATGTAGACTCGGAATATTTCGTATTGATCATTCGATCACTTGATAATTACCTATAAGTTAATAGTTTGTGTGAGACAGCTATTGTCGTCTTCTAAGGATGTTTCAATGATTAAAATGGGAGTTTAGAACAATTAACCTTTGTATGGATACAGCACAGTATGCAAACTGTTGTGGTATGATTCAGGTCCGGAAACCTACTTTTCATACCAGTATGCGAACGGTTTTAACTGTTAAAGTCCGGGAACCAAGTTTGCATACCAGTATTCGAACGGTTCTACCTGAGTTACGGTCCGGGACAGCAGTATGCATACCGGTTTGCAAACTACTGGACAAGACCAAAGTACGGAACTTAAGTTTGCGTACCCATTTACAAACTTAGTGGTTAAAGTTATAAAATCGGTTAAGTATGTTTTCATACTCATGAACAAATACATTTATAAATTAAGGAATGCAATCTTTGTAAACCGTGGATTAATGTTCATGAATTGATTCTCATGAATTAATCCGATTTTGCTTCAATTGTTTCTTGTATACTTCTATGAGATATATAGAATTGAACAACTCTATAAGTAACACAATTAGATTCATTTGATTATCTTTCATAATTGATTGATCATCATATCTGATCTAGAAGTGTTAGATGAATGTGGTTAAGAAAAAAGTGTTCATATGGCTAACTTATGTTAACTATTGTTTAGCCAACTAATATACACATTTAGGTACGGTTACCCATATCTAAATGAATGTATATTTCATTTGTGTGTAACAAGCTAAGACCGTCTAACGGTGGAGAAATATTGCTTTGGTTTTAAGCAAATTTAGCTTGAATCTTAAATCAGGTTTTCATCTAACGGTGAATATTGAATGCTTTGTTTTTAAGCTAACCTAGCTTTGATTGTAAGCCACCCTGATTTGAAATACTATATAAGGGAGAACTCTAGCAACAAGAAAACCTAATCCCCACACTTTTATGTGATACTAGTTGCGACTAGAGTCGATTCTCCTTTAACCTAGGTTTTTCCTAAAACCATTATAGGTTAACGACTTAAAGACTTCATTGGGATTCTGAAGCTAAACTCAACTATTTTCTTTGTAGTTGTGTGTTCTGATCTTACTTGTGTTATCGTATTGAGTACTATCTTCTCTAAGATTTGCTCGAGATTTATCTCCGATGGGTAAAATATAAAAAGTAATCACTGTTGATAATGAAAAATAATACCCCTTAGCGGAGTAGGGTGCCCCTTAGGGGGAGGCAAACTCAACATGAGACATGGGTACTTGGGGACTAAGCCCAAGCCCAATTAAAGATATCCATGGAGCAAAAGGGATACGGAAGGGATTAATTAATATAGAAAAGAGAGGTTATATTAGAGAAGGGATGGCATTAGTGGTAATTAAAGGGATTTAAGACATGTGTCATGATGTCATAAAAAGATGGACTTTTGGAAAGTCTATATAAGGAAGGACAAGGTACAATATAAGCGAAACTCTCTCTCTCTCTTACCATTCCAAGTAAGTGTGGTCATTAAGTGCGACTAGGACGAGTAGGACCAAAATCACATTCATCCCTCAACATTTGGCGACCACACCCGGAGGCTCGTGTCTAACTCACCATGACACACCTAGGAGGCGCTAGCTCAAGCGCACCAAAGGATCAACCAACCAACCGACCTCTCAACATGGACGAAGTAATAATAGACGAGAACGAAGACAGTGAAGAAGAAATACTAGCCCAAGGTATTTTCATGCAACCAACAATGAACGAACCTCAGAATAAAAAGGTGAGCGTGATGCATGAGAAGAACACACAAACAACCCAGTTGCAGAAGCCCCCACCCCTAGCCCTACAGGATATACAAAAATAATTGGAGGAACGAGCACGAAAAAGGCAGGAGCTGGAGGACTGGATAAGACAAGAAGTGGTGGCATGCCAAAAAGCCCCCAAGGAAGCAACACAGGGCGAAGAACACCAAAACAACAAGCCAACAACAATGTCACAGGAGGAAATGGCGAAATACCTAGAACAAAACTACCACGTGATAAAACAAGAAAACCATCATCTTGTAAGTAGCCCCTACCAAGCAAGTATCCGCGAATACCAATATCCTGAAGATTACACGTATCCAAAATTCAAGACGTATGATGGACAGGGAAATGCACGGGAACACCTCAGCCGATTCCTATCAGCAATGAATGACAAAGTCTCCAATGGGAAGCTGTGCCGAAGAGAATTCCCCAAGTCACTAACGGGCACAGCATTCACCTGGTATGATAACCTAAAGGCAAAAAGCGTGGATTCTTGGCCAGCCATGTCCGCACTCTTCCTTGGAAAATGTTACTCAGCAAAAAGAAAGATCACATCGATTGATTTGAGCCGAAGTGGTCAGTAGATAGGAGAAGAAATAGGGAAGTACATCTTGCGATTTCGACGGCTCACACTGGATTGTCATGAAGACATCAGCGAGGGAACGCTTGTCGAAATATGTGTATGCGGAATGATACCCGCCATCAAGGGGAGTTTGATCAACTTCAGGCTCCAGACTTTCGTCAAGTTGGAAGAAGCAACAGAAAGGATCGCTGACTGTGTGGGAGAAACACATGCGGACCCCACCTAGCGCTATGAAGTCCAAGTTGTGTCTGAAGCACCGCGTAATGTAAGGCTCAACACCGGCAAGGAAGAAAAAGACCAGTTCCGAACACCTGATGGGAACCCGGGAGGAAGAAGGTGGACCAGGCGAGACTCCAATCCACCAGCCCCTTTACCATGTAGCAGAGAACGTGTAATCGAGCTTTTGAATCAATGGGTCGCAAGAAGGGAAATCGAGCTAGCCCCAACAGTAGTAGATGTCAATAAAATGGATAAAAATGCTACCAGGTACTGTCACTACCACCATAGGTTAGGACACCCGACAGTGGAATGTTTCGCCATAAGAAGTATCTTCGAGCGTAAACGCGTAGCTGGGGAACTCGAGGAAACAAAACAAGCAATTGCGTACGACCTCCTTCCTCATCACTAAGTCACCAAACAGACAGAGTATACACAAAGCAAGCAGTAAAGCGCGACCACGCTTCACCGCTCATGGTCAGGATTGACTAGTAGCAGGAGGTGGTGTCATGTAAGAAAGGACGAGTTGCATTCTCTGTCCTTAATAATCAACAACAATATAAAATAGAGGGAGCATTTCAAAAAAATTATTCGAAAAGGCACAATCTACAAAAGGCTACAGGAATGCCAAAGGCGCCCGGTCGGCTGACAAATCTACAAAAGGCCACGGGAATGCCAAAGGCGCCCGGTCGGCTGAAAAATCTACAAAAGGCTACGGGAATGCCAAATGCGCCCGGTCGGCTGACAAATTCACAAAAGGCTACGGGAATGCAAAAGGCGCTCGGTCGGCTGACAAATTTATAGAGGATACGGGAATTCCAAAGGCGCCCGGTCGGCCATCAAACATAGAAACGGCTAAGGGAATGCCAAAGGCACCCGGTCGGCCAACAAACATAGAAACGGCTACGGGAATGCAAAAGGTGCCCGGTCGGCTAATAAATTTACAGATGCTACGGGAATGCCAAAGGCACCCGGTCAGCCAACAAGCGTAGAAACAACTACGGGAATGCCAAAGGCGCCCAGTCGGCTAACAAATTTACAGAGGATACGGGAATTCCAAAGGCACCTGGTCATCCAACAAATATAGAAACAATTACAGGAATGCCAAAGGCGCCAAGATGGCTGACAAACTCGCAGAGGCTACGGGAGTGCCAAAAGCGCCCGGTCATCTAACACACCTGTGAGAGCGCTGAAGGCGCTTAAACGACTTCCCAGAACTATACATGATTATCCCGCCCCATCCACTATGCAAAAGAAGGGGGTAGGCGCGTTTAACCTACGACCTACCCCATCCGAAGAAGAAGAGGGGGAAAAAAGAAGGAGTAGGCGCATTTAACCAACGCCCATCCCATCCCCACTTTCAAAAAAAAGAAAAGAGGGAGCAGGCGCGTTTAACCAACACCCTCCCCACCCCACCTCATCCATCCGGAAAAAGAAAAAAAAAGTAAGCGCGTTTAACCAACGCCCTATCCCATCCCGCCCCACTCATCTGACAAAAGAAGGGGGGGAATATGCGCGTTTAACCAACGACCTACCCCATCCCGCCCCACTCATTCCCCACTCATTCAAAGAAGGGGGGGAGTAGCCGCGTTTAACCAGCGCTTTATCCCATCCCGCCCCACTCATCTGACAAAAGAAGGGGGGCGGGAATAGGCGCGTTTAACCAACGAACTACCCCCTTCTCACCTAACTCAAATACAAACAAGGAAAGGAAAGAGAGCAAAAAACAAAGGACATAGGCGCGTTTAAACCATGAGAAATAAAATAATTAAGAAACACAATCTACCAAACAAGCCCACCAGACAGAAATATACGAGAACCACAAACACATTTGTCCAAATTAAAAATAAAAAAGAGGAGGGGCGAGAGAGAAGGAGAAAAGAGCGCATAATATTCAAAAGAGAGAAAAGAGCGCATAATATTCAGCGACAAAGGGAAAAATGCATCAAGACGGCCGGAATGCAGACAACTCTTGTCGTTTTTTCTCAAGCTCAACACGAACCTCCTCTTCGGCGGTCTCAGCCCGTATCACCTCATCTCTAGCAACTATCACATCCGCAATAAGACGATTCACCACTGTCTTCCTTGCAGCAGTTGTCTTTGAACGCTCCGCTAGTTTCTCCTCCAGCTGAGAAATCTGCCCTGAGAGATGCACACGAGGGTCATTACGATCCTTCACTTTTTCTAGCAACTCGCCTAACCATCCCACCGGAAAATTGATGTTAATCGCTGCATGAATGGTGGTTTCCCAGTTACGCATCACCGCAGCGTCAATAGGATCATCCCTCACCCGCGTAAGTTGGTCGGCAACCTCAAGCAGGTTTTTGGTCGTATAACACAAATTACGCATGTCAAGGAGATCTTCCTTCACCATGTGACCACCACCACTTTCCACAATGTCCCTATAAGCGGCATCAAAAACAAACGGCACCCAAAAGCCATGAACCAGTGTATGGGTGGAAGGATCGACCCCAGCGTCAACAGCACTCACCACCTTGGGAAAACGGAACTGAGCATCCTCGGGGATCTTCAGCGTGTCAGGAACATTGGGGCACCTTCCCACGGAACCAACCATTGCATAATCATTGATGTTAGTACGAGCGCGCTTCACAGGCCCATCACCGCCAGCGACTACGCGCCTTACACCATCTGCGCTAGAGACTTTCGGCTTGGGAGTGTCTTTACATTTGCTGCCCATAACCTACAACCCAAGACAAAACGCGTGCTGATAAATACCCGTAAGAAGCAACAATAAGACGCGCAGACAAGATACTAACCTCGCACAAAACTGAATCAAGCGGGGGACCGAAAGGCTTGCGACGAGGTGCAGAAAAACCAGAAGACGATTCGGAGTCACCTGCAAGACCTGAAAATGAAAAATGAGTAACATTACAAAAGAACACTCAGATTTATATATATATATATATATATAATAAGAGGGGAGTGCGAAAACCAGAGACACGTATTAAATTGGGAACTACGCAAACTACCTTTAGGATCATTCGTTGGTTGCGCCACGTGGGTCGAAGACCCACCAAACACTGACCGGTTTGACCCTGATGAACTCATTGAATGTAATACGTCACTAGGATACACCGGAGCCTCCCCCAAAATACGAAGAGTCTCAGCTCGCAAAGGATTGACCGACGATATATGAAGGCGCAGGGATACCCAACCCGCTCCATAAGACAACTGGACTCCGAGGTCGCGCACCAAATCCACAAATGAGGGAGTTGGACTACCGTCAGTGCTTCGTGGAGGTTACGACGCGCTTCTCTGCCGAGCCTGCATAGGATGCAAAGGCGAGACATTAACGGAATAACTGGGGCGAGACAATTTAGCAGCTTTTCGTCTAGCCTTGTTGGCAAGGCTCTTCTCAGATCAATCACTCTCATGCATGTTCAGATACTTTTCCATCAGGTAAGAAGACGCTTTCCACCCCACAAGATTGGATGGAATAGCTTCCTAAAAAATGCAGCGCCCAATACTATTTGCTTTAAAAAAAGGGGGGGAGAGCATAGTAAGACAGACGATAAATACCTGCGCCACAGGAGAACCAACAATTGATTTAGGCACGTGCATCCGAGGAGTCTTACGATCAGAAAACGATTTCGGCCCTTCCTTTGGCCTTATGGGAGCATGACCCTCAGGAGGATCCCAGGAAGTCACCAGTGGCTCCAGAGGACGACCCTTATTACTCGAGCTAAAGTGGTTTGCCTTGGCTATGGCATCATCAAGCTTAAAACTGTCGGATGCATGCAAGACTCGAAGATCCTCATAAGATAAATCGTTGGGAGGATATGAGTCGCGCAAAAGGAAATTCAGAGATCGACGACGTAGAAGGAGCAAATAATCGTGGGCACCCTCAGTAAACGCTAAAGAACGCTCAATAATGGGTTGCTGAAAATAAAAGTCAATTCCTCGATCACTCAAACGCGTCGGTCCCTTTAAAACAAAGCGATCAAAACTAGCGGCGATATCCTCAGTTTCAAAACAGTTCAAAGGTGGAAACCTGGGAGGCACCCCCTGATCAAACCCAACTTTCCTAGCCACATGGTCAGGATTGTAAGACATGGCAACAAACTTGCCTGCATGAAAACCATGAAGATAACCAGGTAACACCACCATCACCGAATCAAAGTCAGAGTCGGTTAATACCTGCGTTGGGTTCAACTCCATGGAAAAAGACGAAGTAAAATCATAATGCGCTGGACCTGATCGATCGTCGTAGTAAGGAAAAGGCTCGAAGTTCTTGAACACATCTATGTACTGAGCTATGTCACCTTTCGGCACCTTCCCCTTGCCATTCCAAAGAGCCATCCACGAATAGCCATAAAAAACGGGGACCTTCTTAACAATGCTCAACATCTTCTTCACGATGAACCGCTAAAACATGAGGATCTGGCGCATATTCAGTGAGGTGCTCCCAAGACCACACCTCATGAAAGAGGCCGGAATGTAAGTCTCAACTTTATGAGCGCCTTTAACCGAACGAACATCCTGGAAAAATAGATCAATATGACGATATAATCCGCCCAAGAACATGGGCGCAAGAGGAAAAGAGACGCCGCAGGATAACAACACTGCCATGGGCACCAACTCGCTCTTAATCGTGTCCTGCGGACTGTACTCAAACACATCATGGCAAAGCCAAAACAAGATATAGGCAGCCAGTTCCGCACGGGGGTTCTTTTCCTTCCGTCGAGGGGGCAAGACCTTTCCATCCACCAACCGTGGAGCCCAATACTTGATCCAAAGGGGAAAAGAAGCGTGGTGGTTGACTTTGGTAACCCATTCAGAACCCGTCTGAGCAGCGGAAGAGCTGATGAGCCATGAATCGCCTCATGAGCACGAAAAGAACTGGCAAGTAAGCACTCTCCTGTTGGGCGTGCTGAAGGGTGTTTCTTCTTCTCCTCAGTCACTTTGGTTTTATCCTTGGTAGCGGGCGATGGTTTCCCTTTCTTACCAGCACCAGTAGCCCCCTTTCCTTTCTCCTGCTTTACCGGCATCTGATCCTTTCTCACCAGCTCTTTTCGAGAATTATCTTTACAATCCATAAGATAGGCCCATAATTCCATGTTTTCGTCAGTCAGAGCCTATAAGAAAGCTGTCTCATCATACGAGTGACTGTCGTGAATGGGTAACCCTGTACGTCCTCCAACACTATAGTTACCTCCCCCAAGGTGGTGAAAAGAGTATGGACGGGAGGCGCCCAACGACAGAAGATCCGAGTCATATCGCGCTTACACCTTAGCACCTCTCGTTTAAGGGACGAGTTAATAGCTTCGTTAATACTCGCTTCATGAAGGATCGCTGCATGATCAGGGTTAGAACGGATGTAGGATGTCCAATGCGGCCATATGATAGGCGTAGCAGACGAGGAACGAATATCAATAGCAGGGAGATCATAGTCCCCGCGATGAATAGCCATATGCGATACATCTTTAAATGAGAAAGCAACCAAAGTGTCTGCCTCAGGATGCATGAGCCAGCCAAGGGCAGACGGATAAGGTAAAACAGAGGGGTTTAAGAGGCGAGGAACAAGAATACTATCCAGAGGAACGACGCGCTTACCTCCACAAAACCCCCTCATCTTTAGTGCGCGTTTCATATCGGGGCTGCTGGTGAATTCTGCAATTGTATATTACCTACCATCCGCCGGAGGAGGTAAATGGATCTCTTCTGTCTCCGCGTGTTTAATTTCGTCGGAACTGGCACCCATCACTTCTTCAGATTCTTCGGATTCTTCCTCAGATTAGCTACTATTGGCCGAACTACTAGACATGGCGCGTGTATGGATTTTCGAAGTGAAGAGGAAAGAAAACGAAAGGATAGAATAGAGGGAATGTGTAGATCAGTGGGTTTATATATAGAGGATTCCAGAGTTTGAACATGGAAGTTACGGAGTTGGAAAACTGACAGAAACTGAAAAGTCGCAGCACGATACAGGAGATCGAGCATCACCTGGAATCTTGGAGTCGACAGAGAGGGGAGAATTTCTGTCCCTGATTTCGAGGAAGGGGCGCACCTAAAAGATCATATGACTACTGGGTCATTTAGCAATTGACCCAATAGTCAGGGGACTAATGTTGATACATGAAAAATAATACCCCTTAGCAGAGTAGGGTGCCCCTTAGGGGGGGAAACTCAACATAAGACATGGGGACTTGGGGACTAACCCCAAGCCCAATGGAAGATATCCATGAAGCAAAAGGGATAAGGAAAGGATTCATATAGAAAAGAGAGGTTATATTAGAGAAGGGATGGCATTAGTGGTAATTAAGGGGATTTAAGACATGTGTCATGATGTCATAAAAGGAGGAACTTTTGGAAAGTCTATATAAGGAAGGACAAGGTGCAATGGAAGGGCAACTCTCTCTCTTACCATTCCTAGTAAGTGTGGTCATTAAGTGCGACTAGGACGGGTAGGACCAAAATCACATTCACCCCTCAACAATCACAAAGCTTTCGTCTCATTCTTTGTGATTCCACAATAACTTGTTCTACTACCATATAGTTAAGTTATTGTGAGGTGATTGGTATTTCTAGGTTGTTCTTCGGGAATATAAGACCGGATTATCAATTGGTTCATGTTCACCTTGATTTATCAAAAGACAGAACAAAAACTTCGTAGGTATTTCTGTAGGAGACAGATTTATCTATCAAAATAGACTTTTCTATGGGAGACAGATTTGTTTATAAGTCTTCGACTTTGGGTCGTAGCAACTCTTAGTTGTGGGTGAGATCATCTAAGGGAATCAAGTGCGTAGAGTCCTGATGGGATTCAGAGGCGTAAGGAACGCGACTGTACCTTAATCGGTGTGAGACTTGGTTAGGGCTCAACTATAATCCAGTACAAAGTTAACTTGTAGTAGGTTAGTGTCTGTAACGGCTTAATACAGTGTGGTGTTCAAATATGGACTAGGTCCCGGGGGGTTTCTGCATTTGCGGTTTCCTCGCTAACAAAACTTCTGGTGTCTGTGTTATTTCTTTTTCACATTATATTTGTTTATATAATTGAAATATCACAGGTTGTGCGTAGTTCAATCCATTGGTAAATCCAACCTTTGGTTGTTGATTGAAATTAATTGACACTTGAATATTGGTCTTTGGTACCGTTCAAGTTGGTCTCATAATAATCAGGCTCACGGATTCCTATCTGTTTGATTTGCTGATTACATTGAGAAACAGAGATATAACTCTTGGATATATTTCCTTGATTGAGTCTGACTGTCTAGTTGATTCTCTTGGAATTATATTGGAGTTAGTCCATACTGATTGCCGAACGAAATATTGGGTGTGTTTCTTAGACCCCCGTTTTTTTAATTGGTATCAGAGCCGGAAAACAAGATAAACCTAATAAGTTTGTGTTTGTTTGATCCTAAGGATTGTTCCTATGGGAAATATCTTTGGGAAACTTGTTAAGTGCATCTATAACGCACACCAGAAATCCTCAAAAATTGTTCAGAGTTTGTTTTTTTCAAGACCTCTGGTCTCTCAAAATAATCTCAATCATCTAAGACACTAGAAATCTTAGATGATGGAAAACAGTCTAAAGGAAAGAAAACAAAGATTCCTTTAAAAAGGTTCGTTGCAGGAAACGTGTGAAAAAAATCTCAAGGATATGGAACCTCTCTAGATTGCTTATCAATCTTTTTGAGGAATACTATCATGATGGATCAATTGACAAACATCTATTTATGGATTTTTAAAACATTTTTAAATCTCTGGAACGACTAATTTCAATTAAGGAAAAGGTTGGTACTGGTAAAAATTATGATTCTGTCATTCGTGACGTGCATTCGTGTCTTGGAAACAACTCGGTCAAAATCGATAAAAATATTTTTACTAGTGGTGTTGCAAGTTCCAGTTGTCGAAAAAATCCTTCCTTTAATCATAAGAAAAATGAGTCAAAAATTTCAATTAACCCTGAGTATCATCATTACTATGATTATACTTCTGGTACATTTCACAAATATCGACAGAAGAAGGTGCATGAGGGTCCCTATGCCCATCTAGCCTCTTGGTAACAAGATTGGCTTCACCCCATTTGTATATAACCTTAAATGGGGCAAGTAACGGTCTGATTAGTTTTGTGTCTTTGTATTATGGGTTAGTTTTATTTTTGAAATTTATTTTTCTTTGAAGAAAAACTCGTTTAGCTGAATTTTTTTGTCCACCTGAGGTTAAATAATGTCATGTAGTTTTATACTACTTTATTCATCACACTGTGAAATTCTCCTCAGTGTGCGACCTATTTGCTCAAGATTGGGAATTGGAGTCCCATTTCCTCAGAGTTACCGAACCAGTATGGGTCCAAGCCCACTTCCGGGTTCTTAAGGGTTTCAGTAAGCATACCCTTCTTCTTCATCATCTCTTTGTCCGCATTTGTGAACAAGGGCGTTTCTAGGGTTCACGGGTTCACTCCATTAAATCTTGTGTTGAAGGTCAAAAAAGGGACAAAGTCTTGTCATCATCTTCAAGGAGCATATCAAGTAAGTTTTTCTCCTTCTAATTACTCTCAATTTTAGGGTTCATGGGGAAAATCAATAATGATGATAAGAATTCTAAGAAGATGTAAAAAAATCATATTTCTCCCTCTCTTATGAGTATGAACATACATACCAAGTGACAAAGATTATATTAGAATTATATTCATCAATTATTCTAGTAGTAAGACCTTTGAAAAGATTTCTTCTAGTGGTTTCATTCTAGAAAAGATATTGGTAGAGGAAAGTGGTCATAAAGAAGATTCGGTATGTTTTGAGAAATATAAACTTGGTAACATCGTTAATGGTCTTGGTGAAGGTTTTGACACTCTCACAAGAATCTTTTATGCTAACATCCATGATGTTGATCTAGATGACTTAGAATTCAAGACTATGATAAAGGATTCTTGTTGATAGAGAGTTGATTTCAAAGATTACCAAAATTCATTTGGGTAACCTTCGCCTTCCTAGGCCAAGAGGAAAAAGGCCATCATGTGAAACCATTTCTAATGGTCTTTGTCCAAGAATGTTGATTGGTTTGAAGGGAAATTTCCTACCCATGATCTTAGTCTTACTTTGATGATTTTCGGAAAACTTGGCATTTCTAATCTTTGTCCCTCCACAATTGAGAACTCTCGGTGGAGTCGTGAATTTGCGGAGTTAGTCTATTTCCTTGAATAAGGTGCTCAAGGTCTTCATATTTGTGGATTTATCATTCTTCAAATGGTCTCGATGACGTCATCCAACAAGAAGTTAGGCTTTCCATGCTTAATTGACCAAATATGTCGTGCACATTCCATTGCTCCCATTGGCAACTCTATTGGAACTTCCAAACTTGTTCGTCCTTGTACCTTCAAACGTATGAAGATGAATGCTTGCAAGAGACAAAGACGTGATTCCCTTGATGGTTCTTGTGATCCTACCACCTTGGGTATTCTTCATCAAGTTTGCAAGGGTGTTCGTAAGATCAATTCCAAGGTAAAATGTGTGCAAGAACAAGTATGTGTGATTGCTACAAAGTTACCTGAAATCAGGGAAGAAATGGAAAAAGTTCAAGCCTCTTGGATGGAGTCCGATGATGAGGATGATTTTTTATTTCTCGAACTCTTATTTCTCATTTTTTGTTTAGGAAATTTCCTATGAGAATTTATTCTTGTGTTTTAAGAAGGATAACTAAGGTTTGGAATAGCAAATATTGTGATTACACATAGTAATTGCCAACGATTTTCATCTTGCAATGTTTTAGATTTATTTATTTAAATTCTAAGTTATTTGGAAGATGATTTTGCAGTATTAGTCTTTATGGTTTTATATTTTCCAAAAAAATTTATGGGATATGTGTATTTACGTCCGTGAACAATGATTATCTCATATGTCAAAAGTTAAGTCTATTATGTCTTTATGCAAATATTGATAAAAGATAGAATGAACTTTTGAATATTCCGCAGTATTGATCTTTCCCTGATCCACTTCTATGTGAAAGTACTGTGTGGCTCCGTAAGTTTTCTTATGTTGAGCATTTCCGATTAAATTAATCATAAAGGTTCTCTTGTGGTTAATTTATTCGAGTTTACTGGATACAAATTCATGATTCATGTGATTTGTTAATGTCCAAAGAAATCCTTCTTTTCTGGTAAAAGTAAGGTCGCTCTTGTTGTTCTTTCGGAAATGACATTTTATGGGGGAGAGTTATTAATTGAACTTGTGCTTAATTTCCAAATCTTTGTGGGGAGTGCGGCTGTGGAATATTATAGGAGTTATCTTGTATCTTTATAAACTCCTTGATGAATACACTAAGTTTAAACTATGTGAAATCATTGAAACAAAGTTGATATGTTCTCTTTTAGTCATGAATAATCTCTTAGAGAATTTCATTATGATCCCGCTAGTTTTCGTACCTTTGCCAATTTATATTGACATAAAGGGGGAGAATTATTTTGTAGTTCACACTACATACATATGGTTTACGGATCATTATGTAAGGGGGAGTGGTTTTCATTGTGAGATGAAGTATTGACTAAGGGGGAGTGATACATATCACCGTAGTATTATTGTCAAAGTTGTGATACAATATAACTTTGATGCTGTGTAATAATACTATGACACTGTATAACTATAATTGAGAACAACGGTTTTCTTGTTGTTATGGCTACAGATCTTCAACAACAATGATGTTGAGTTGAACACGTTCAGAATAACGGGAGTACTTGGAGTGACGAAGCTACACAGTTTATTTATTTTGTAATCCATATGTATTGATAGTTTTGTCACTAAAATTGACAAATGGGAAGATTGTTATAGCACTGCTCGGTCGAACTCGCAAGCGTTCCTATCTAAAGCTTGTTTTTCAAGTTTAGGTGATCAAAACTATAAGTCTTGATTTCTAGTCTACTTATAGCTATGTCTCGGGTTAGGATAGAATGTGTAGTTGAGCTTTAGACTTCAGGGCGTTCATCGATTGAAGATGAAGATCTACTGAGGAGAGCTTGGAGGAACTTCATCAACAAAAGGTATGTGGAGACTAAAACTTATCTATCACTCAGAAATATATTCTATTTTATCTCCTATTGAGACTAAGTCGTATAGCTATATAGACTTTTACATTATACACATTTGACATTTTGAGTTGAGTTTAACTCGCTTATATCTTTCTCGAAATATGTGTTGGAAAGCTTTTTTCTTTAGCTCCGTTCATCATTATTCTTGATGAGTTTAGTTGGAAACAATTTATTTGTTGAAAACTAAATAATAAGTCAAAAGATGATCATGTGAAAATTGCCTTGAAACATCTTACATGATTTGTGTGAGACATTCATTCGGTATAGACTCAGAATGTTTCGTATTGATCATTCGATCACTTGAAAATTACTTATAAGCTAATAGTTTGTGTGAGGCAGCTATTGTCGTCTTCTATGGATGTTTCAAAGATTGAAATGGGAGTTTAGAACAAATAACCATTTTCTAGATATTACACAGTATGCATACCAGTATGCAAACTGTTGTGGTATGATTCAGGTCCGGGAACCAAGTTTGCATACCAGTATGCGAACGATTTTAACTGTCAAAGTCTGGGAACCAAGTTTGCATACCAGTATGCGAACTGTTTCACCTGAGTTAGGTCCGAGACAACAGTATGCATACCGGTTTGCAAACTGTCGGACGTGACCAAAGTCCGGAACTTAAGTTTGCGTACCCGTTTGCAAACTGGGTTGGTTTAAGTTCCAAAATCGGTTAAATATGATTTCATACTCATGAACAAATACATTTATAAATTAAGGAATGCAATCTTTGCAAACCATGGCTAAATGTTCATGAATTGATTCTCTTGAATCAAATCCGATTTTGTTTCAATTGTGTCTTGTATACTTCTATGAGAATATAAACAATTGAACAAATTTATAAGTAACACAATTAGATTCATTTGATTATCATTTGATCTATAAGTGTTAGATAAATGTGGTTAATACAAAAGTGTTCATATGGCTAACTTCGGTTAACTGTTATTTAGCCAACTCAATATACACGTTTAGGTACAGTTACCCATATCTAAATGAAGGTATATTTCATTTGTGTGTAACAAGATAAGACCATCTAACGGTAGAGAGATATTGCTTTGGTTTTAAGCAAACTTAGCTTGAATCTTAAATCATGTTTTCATCTAACGATGAATATTGATTTCTTTGTTTCAAAGCTATCAAACCCTGATTTGAAGACTATATAAGGGGGAACTCTAGCAATTGGGAAACCTAATCCCCACACCTTCTGTGTGATACTAGTTGCGACTAGAGTAGATTCTCCTTTAACCTAGGTTTTCCCTAAAACCATTATAGGTTAACGACTTAAAGAATTCATTGGGATTCTGAAGCCAGACCCAACTATTTTCTTTGTAGTTGCGTGTTCTAATCTTACTTGTGTTATCGTATTGAGTACTATCTTCTCTAAGATTTTCTCGAGATTTATCTCCGATAGGTAAGATATAAAAAGTAATCACAAATCTCTTCGTCTCATTCTTTGTGATTCCATAATAATTTGTTTTACTACCATATAGTTAAGTTATTGTGAGGTGATTGATATTTCTAAACTATTCTTCGGGAATATAAGACCGGATTATCAATTGGTTCATGTTCACCTTGATTTATCAAAAGACAGAACAAAAAATTCGTAGGTATTTATGTGGGAGACAGATTTATCTATCAGAGTAGATTTTCTGTGGGAAACAGATTTGTTTATAAAGTCTTCGACTTTGGGTCGTAGCAACTCTTAGTTGTGGGTGAGATCATCTAAGGGAATCAAGTGCGTAGAGTCCTGCTGGGATTCAGAGGCGTAAGGAACGAGATTTTACCTTAATCAGTGTGAGACTTGGTTAGGGCTCAACTACATTCCAGTCTGAAGTTAACTTGTAGTAGGCTAGTGTCTGTAGCGGCTTAATACAGTATGGTGTTCAAATCTGGACTAGGTCCCGTGGTTTTTCTGTATTTGCGGTTTCCTTGTTAACAAAAGTTCTGGTATCTGTGTTATTTCTTTTCCGTATTATATTTGTTTATATAATTGAAATATCACAGGTTGTGCGTAGTTCAATCAATTGGTAAATCCAACCTTTAGTTGTTGATTGAAATTGATTGACACTTGAACATTGGTCTTTGGTACCGTTCAAGTTGGTTCTCATAATAATAAGGCTCACGGATTCTGATCTGTTTGATTTGCTGATTACATATTGAAACAGAGATATAAGAGCAGTTCCTATGGACTCAACAAACTTGGAGTTTGTTGATTTTGATCCCACTATGGACTCAACAAACATGAAAAATGTATGTACAAACCAACAAATTTGTTGGTTTGTTGAGTGAGATGGAACATGTATCGCGCACGCGATGGAAGGCCGGGCGATCGTGCCACAATCGCTGGCGTTGGAAGGAAGAATGCTGGACTTGGAAGGAAAAACGCCAGTGTTTGAAGCAAAAACGCCCCCTGCTTTTCTCTCTCCAAAACCTAGTAATTATAATTAGGGTTTATTTTTTATTATTTGTTAAATAATCCATGGGACCCAACTCGTATTAGTTTATATAAATAAAATAATTAGTGGGACCCAACTCTTATTAGTTTATATTAATAAAATCACTAGTGGGACCCTAAAATATCAGATTTGTTCATTATGCCTTGTTTCCTATAGTGGAAAATGTAGTTTGTTCATCCACGTGGCTCAACAAAATAATAAGTTTGTTAATTTCCATAGGAATTCCCCTAACTCTTGGATATATTTCCTTGATTGAGTCTGACTGTCTAGTTGATTCTCTTGGAATTACATTGGAGTTAGTCCATATAGATTGCCGAACGAAATATTGGGTGTGGTTGTTAGACCCCCGCTTTTTCAGATAACGTAGAAGCTTTTAATTTGTTGTTTTGCGCAACGACATCATTAAACTGTACAAATAGATCACTAATCTGTTTAGTAAGTGAAACATTAATCCTATGAATGTCTTCATTATCTTCGTTGATTATAAGGTTCTTTTCTGTTAGAGCATTTCTCGGTTGAACCCACCAAGCGTTGGTATGTCAAGTTTGGTTGTCATATTTTAGTGAATCAAAACTCATCTAAGAGTCGCTTGATTATGTAACTAGAGACAACTTCGTATAGGTTAGACTAGAAAGTCTAGGATTATGAAACATACAAGTATTACTCGAAGACCTGAAGAATGTGAAGAAGTAACAAGCTACAACGACGACATCATCCTTCCTATTGAGGTTAGTAATATTTGACTTGAACTGTTTCATTCGTAACGTATCTTTCAAGTCATGCTATATTGAAAACATAACTGCGAAGCTGTGAATGATTATACTAGTAGTGAGACATGATCATAGTGTTAAGGAATTAGAATACGAAGTATAACGCTTATCTTTTGAACTTCGTATATATGACATCGACATAATCGTATGAATGCTATTGTGATTATGTGTATGGGTAAAGGTGAAGATTTCATCCTAGGAAACAATGTTTACATTTTTTTAAAGGAAGTACATTCATGAACTTATTTTATGAATCGAAAGGGAAATCGCTAGGCTTATTGGTATTGTTATTCATTGCATATCTTTGGATTACCAATATGTGTGAGTTAGTAGAACCGATCATAACTTGTTATGTATCTTGGTATAACTAATCACAGTGCCTGACTTATGATTTGGTATGACTTTATCAATGCAACCGATCCTAAGTAATCACCTGAGATGGTATGATCGATATTTGTAATTGGTGTGACCGATCCTAGTAACTGGTATGACCGATCACAAAAGAGTTGTGTAATCGATCCTTGTAATTGGTGTAACCAGTCCTAGTAATTGGTGTAACCGATCCTGGTAATTGGTGTAACCGATCCTAGTGACTTGTGTAACCGATCACAAGTAATACCATGAGTATATGGTAACCGGTCCTGGTAATTGACGTAACCGATCCTGGTAACTGATGTAACCGGTCCTGGTAAATTGTGTGTTCGATCACAAGCAAACCATATTGAGGTAGAACCGATCCTTTTGTTTGGTAGAACCGTGAACCCATGATTGTGATTTGATATTTGATCAATCACATAATTGTCTTGGAATACATATGAACCAATTCTAAACTTGTTTGGAAGTGTGGTATAATCGATTTCAAGATTGTAAATATGAAAGAGGATTTACAAAGAAAAAACTGTCAACATACTTTGAACATGAACAGTAACTCTTATCTTTTATTGTTCAAATATATTCCTTAATAACTCAAGGAGATCCCGGTCCGAAATAAATTAAGAATCTTTTAATTAAGGTTGTTACTTTTATATGCTTTAATTACCAGCAGTTAAATGCATATCTCTAGAAAATAAAAATTGGTAATGTGCATTTACTAATTGGAGATTTTCTATTGAGAGATTTCGGAAAATATTAGAAAAAGCATTTCCAGGAATTATGAAAATCGATTTGGGCATTTATTGCATATCTTGAGAATATTCGGTTTTGGAAATTCCTTGGTGTCCAAACATCCTTGGTCTATAAATACCCAAGTTTGCATTTCTAGCAAAATATCCTAAGAGCCAGGCAAACTTCATCTTTTCGTTGTTTCTGGAGGAGCCGTCTATCAGGAGAGGAAAGTACCCTAATTAGGCGAAATCTCTTACGACCGCTCTTTTAAAGACTTATGTGGGATCAAGAAGCTCTATGAGTATCGTTGGTGGGAAACTAGATAATTGTAGTTTATTTTAGTTTTCGATTGATTTGATTGACTAACGGCTGTTGAACTTTGATTGCACCTAGTTCGTTAATTCTTGAGAATCTTCTCTTCTAATATAAGATTCACTCAAACTAGATCGAAGTGTCGACGGGATCTTTAGAACTGTTTGTAGATCTAAAGACATCTTGTGATAATCCATTGTTAACAGACTCCGTACTGTGCGTGATTGATTACATGAGATTCAAGTGGTGTTGTGCTGATGTTTATTGAAGATTAAAGAAGATTTGAAGACAAAGGAGATTTCTTATTTGGTTTTTATATCTTTGGGTGTGCACAAACCTTGATCGGCTGGGATCCAACTAGAATCGGATTTATTCGATTGATTAGTTGTATAAGATCGGCATCACCTTATAGTTTCTTGTTGGAATCTTTATTGATTGATTGGAAATCTAAACTCTGCTACTTTGGTAGTTGTTGGATAGATTGATCTAACCGGGCAAAGGAGTTTATTAGATTAAACAGAAGAGCCTTTGCATATGACTTGAGATATCTTCATCTGAAAGAATCAAGAGAGTTGTTACCAAACAGATTTGTTGTTCCTTTACTGTTTGGAATACGATCAAAAGAAATTGTTCCAGTGTGTGCACTTATTGAATGTCAGAAGCGCAGGGATACTGAAGAAACTAAGTGAACTAGGTTTAGTTGCTTGGTCTCAACTATACGAAGTTGGTTTAGATTTTGTATAGCGGCTTAATTCTGAGAGTACTCAATTCTGGACTAGGTCCCGGGGTTTTCTGCATTTGCGGTTTCCTCGTTAACAAAATCTTATTGTGTCTTTTACTTTTCTTTTTCCGCAATTATAATTGTTTATTATAATTAAAAGTAAAATACACAAACGTTAACTCCGTATTACTTAATAGTGATCCTATAGAGTTTGGCTAAGTCCGAACCTATTATCAAGTAATCACATTTTGATTGTTGTATTGTCTCGATCTCGTATTGATAGACGCATTTATGTGTCTATTTTCATCTCTTTTATGTATAGTGTTAGTACCCATTTTTGTACTAATTTTGGTATTTTATCCCTTGTAGGTGTTTTTGGAAAAATAGGCTTTTGCGGTAAAATTGGCTCGAAAAGTTGTTAAAGGCTCCTGGGAGGACATTTGCTATTCGAACTCTCATTTTGGATAAGGGGTAACCCATTTCAAAACAGCTGCTAAGCACAGACCGGGACTGGATAGGGGGAGGTCACATTTCTTCACATTTTCAAAAACAGAAACTGGCGGGAAAAAATTTCTTTCATAGACGGATTTGGGGTTGGATTGTTGATCGATTTTTAGGGAGATTAAAGGGCTGAATTTGATTGGGTTTGCTCCTATGGACCTAACAGGCGAGGTAAGGGTGTTGGAATGGATCCAAAGTGGCTAGAACTCGAATTGGAGGCGAAAAAAAAGTTTAAAATATCACGGTTTATTTTGGGAAACTTATTGGTTTATTCTTGGAAACAAACTTGAAGAATTGAAGAGAAGATATCCTAGTGATTTGATTCTATCATCTAACCGATAATATCACTTCTAGAGACGCCCTAGGTAGATTTGTAAATGAAAAACCTAGCAGTTCTAAGCGTCTCGATTACCTTAATCTAGAAGGTCCAATTTTTGGAGAGTCCTGTGTTGAACATTCTCCTAAAGAGAGAATCCCTTATACTCCGATAGTTCCAGAGATGGCTACTTTGAAAGCTTTGTTAAATCCGACTAGGACCACTCGTCCCTCGTGTATTAAGTTAGCTGACACATAAGCCAATTATGAGCTTAAACCTGGGACCATACAGATGCTCCCAATCTTTTTAGGGAAAGAAAATGAAAACCCTTATTTCCATGTTAGAGATTTTGAAGAAATTTGCAGTACCCTAAGAATTAGAGGCTTAAATGATGATGCTTTGAAACTTAGGTTATTTCCCTTTTCCCTGAAAGACAAAGACAAATCGTGGCTGTATAGTTTGACTTCTGAGTCAATCGAAACATATGAACAACTTACATCTGCCTTTTTCAATAAGTTTTTCCCTAGGCATAAAACATCATCTATTAGGACGCAAATCTGCACATTCTCACAACAAGAGGGAGAATCTTTGTATAGGTATTTGGAAAGGTTCAATGATTTGTTAACACAATGTCCTCACCATGGTTTATAAAAGGTTAGGCTATTTTAGATCCTTTATGAGGGTTTAGATTATCCCACAATATCCACGGTTGAAGCTTTGTGTACAGGTGGGTTTTCAGAACCAAACTGTTGATGCGGCAATGGCATTTTTGAATGAAGCCGCCGAAAATACCCAACAATGGGAAAATAGTAGGGAACCCCGGAAAACGATTCTTCTAAGCAGAGGAAACGTTAATAGGATAGAAGGAGGCTCTGAATCAGATGTCAAGATTGCAGCGATAGCTAAGAGGTTAGAAGCTCTAGAAATGGGTCACACTAGTGGTAGATCGGAGCCTTTTTGGGAAGGCCATAATAATGAAGAGCAAGCCAATGCTCTTTATAATAACACTAGACTCGAGAATCGTCAGAAATTTGACCCATATTCAGAAACCTATAACCCTGGGTGGAGAAACCATCCGAACTTTGCTTGGTCTAAGGGCAAGAATCAAGGTCAGTTTAGTAACTCTAATGCTCCACCAGGTTTTAGTTACGCTAAGAATCCTTCGGGACAAGCTCAATTTCAGAATCAGTCGGATAAGAAAATCCTAAGCCTAGAGGAGTCTCTCGTTTTGTTAACTCAGCAAACTGCAAAATTTCAGCAATCAGTAGAACTAAGTCTACAAGCTAGTAACAAGATAGGACAAGAAAATAGTCGGGCTATTTCCGAGCTGAAAACCCAGGTAGGTCTGATAAATGAGTCTTTGAGAGAAAAAGGTAGGTTTCCTAGTCAAACATAACCCAACCCTAGAGGAGTTCATGAAATAGGTGCAAAACAATCGAATCAGTTGAATGCTGTTAGAACCCTTAGGAGTGGTAGAATTATAGACAATGAGGTAACCATGCCCGATAGTGAACATACTGTAGTTCACCCCTCAAAATCTCACCCCTCAAGACCACCCATAGCTGAGGAGACCGATAAAGTTTCTGATGATATCAATTCAGTCCCTGGGAGGTCTGATTCTGTGCCTAGAGCCCCGTTTCCCCAGCTATTAGTACCAACAAAGAAGGAATCGAACTTTAATGACATATTGGAGGTTTTTAAGCAAGTTACCATAAACCTTCCTTTATTAGATGCAATTAGGCAAATTCCTGCTTATGCCAAGTTCCTTAAGGATATGTGTACGCGAAAGCGAAAACTTAGCGTCCATAAGAAAGCCTTTTTAGCTAGTCATGTGAGTTCAATCATTCAGAACACCACAACTCCAAAGTACAAAGACCCAGGTTCCCCTACCATTGCTTGTACAATAGGTAAATTCCGGGTAGAAAAAGCTTTACTTGACTTAGGAGCCAGTGTGAACTTACTGCCGTACCATGTGTATTTACAGCTAGGACTTGGTGAAATGAAACCTACTCAGATGACACTGCAGTTAGCTGATAGGTCCGTCACAATTCCTCGAGGTGTTATCGAGGATGTTCTCATTGAGGTCGACAAGTTTATTTATCCAGTGGATTTTGTTGTGCAAGATACCCAATCTGTCCCTGACCTAGAGAACCAGATACCTGTGATTTTAGGTCGCCCATTTTTAGCTACGTCTAATGCGATCATTAACTGTCGAAATGGTGTGATGAATTTGTCTTTTGGTAATATGACTATGGAGATGAACATTTTTAATGTCAGTAAGCTACCTTATGAGCTAAATGACACATGTGTTGAAGAGGTGAACATGATAGAAGCTTTAGTTCAGGAGTCATTACCAAACATTTTGTCTGAAGACCCATTAGAAAGTTGTCTATCCCATTTTGGTTTAGATTTTGACGACGATAGCACTATTGAAGAAGTGAATGCACTATTAGATTCTACCCCTATGTTAGACACTAATAGATGGAAAGCTAGGTTCGAACAATTACCAGCTTCTGAGACTACCTTAATTCCTTCTTTAGAAGAGCCTCCTAAGTTGGACCTTAAATCACTACCCGACACTTTAAAGTATGTGTTTTTAGGGCCATCTGAGACTTTACCTGTGATTGTAGCTTCCGATTTGGATAGTGATCAGGAAAGTAGGCTAGTGAATGTACTTCAAGATAATAAGGAAGCTTTAGGGTGGACTATAGCATACATTAAGGGTATAAGTCCTACTGTGTGTATGCATCAGATTCATTAAGAGGAAGACTCCAAACCTTCTAGGGAGATGCAACATCGACTGAACCCTAACATGAAAAAGGTAGTTCGAAAAGAGGTGCTTAAGTTGTTAGATGCAGGTATTATCTACCCAATTTAAGACAGTAAGTGGGTCAGCCCCGTTCAGGTTGTCCCCAAGAAATCAGGTATCACTGTAGTCCAGAATGATAATAACGAGTTAATCCCAACCCGAGTGACCACGGGATGGCATGTCTGTATTGACTATAGGAAATTGAACAAGGTCACAAGGAAGGATCACTTTCCCCTTCCTTTCATCGACCAAATGCTAGAGCGATTAGCTGGACATAGTAATTATTGCTTCTTAGATGGCTACTCCGGATATAATCAGATTGTTATTGCCCCAGAAGACCAAGAGAAAACCACTTTTACTTGTCCCTTTGGTACCTTTGCGTATAGACGCATGCCTTTCGGGCTATGTAATGCCCCTGCGACCTTTCAGCGTTGCATGATGAGCATATTTTCTGATATGGTAGAACGGTTTTTAGAGGTCTTTATGGATGATTTTTCAGTATTTGGTTCATCTTTCGATGAGTGCTTGCATCATTTGACATTAGTGTTGACTAGGTGTAAGGAAAAGAATTTAGTGCTTAATTGGGAAAAATGCCATTTTATGGTTAAATCAGGAATTGTGTTAGGGCACATCGTATCCTCTAAGGGTATAGAGGTAGACAAAGCCAAAGTTGACCTTATTAAGACTTTACAGGTCCCAAAAACCGTAAATGATATTAGGTCATTCCTAGGGCATGCAGGATTTTATCGTCGATTCATTAAGGATTTTAGCTTGATTTCTAAACCTCTTTGCAATTTGCTTGCAAAAGATGTTAAGTTTGTCTTTGATGATGCGTGTTTAGAAGCTTTTGAGAAGCTTAAGAGTTTACTCACTACCACCCCCATAGTCCAGGCACCTAACTGGAACCTACCCTTTGAGATTATGTGTGATGCTTCAGATTATGCTATAGGCGTTGTGTTAGGACAGCGAGAAAACAAATTACTTCATGTGATTTACTATGCTAGCAAAACTCTGAATGATGCCCAACTGAATTATACAACTACCGAGAAGGAACTGTTAGCCATCGTGTTTGCCTTGGATAAGTTTAGATCCTATCTACTAGGTTCTAAGGTCGTAATATATACCGATCATGCTGCTTTGAAATACCTTTTGTCTAAGAAAGATACTAAACCTAGATTGATTAGATGGATCCTCTTGTTGCAAGAATTTTCTCTAGACATTAGAGACAAAAAGGGTGCAGAAAATGTAGTAGCAGATCACTTATCTAGGCTAGTTGTTGATCATTCTAATGATTCCCTTCCTATAAGGGATAGCTTTCCTGATAAACAATTGTTCTCTGTTTCCCAATCACCTTGGTATGCACATATAGTGAATTATCTTGTTACTGGTAAAATGCCTCAACATTTGGGTAAACAAGATCGTTCTAGGTTTTTAGCCGAGGTTAAGCATTTCTTTTGGGACGATCCTTATCTGTTTAAGTATTGTCCAGACCAGATTATTAGGAGATGTATACCTGAGAGTGACCAGTCCAGTATTATCTCCATTTGTCATGAACATGCATGTGGGGGTCATTTTAGTGCTAAAAAGACTGCTGCTAAGATATTGCAGTGTGGATTTTACTGGCCTTCGTTGTTTAAAGACTCCCATAGTAAATTTGTTTCTTGTGAGCGTTGCCAGAGGTTAGGAACCATTTCCCGTAGAAATATGATGCCTTTGAACCCTATTTTAGTGATTGAGGTCTTTGATGTGTGGGGCATTGATTTTATGGGTCAATTTCCTAATTCTTTTGGTTATCTTTACATACTTGTCGCTGTAGACTATGTGTCTAAGTGGGTTGAGGCGGTTCCGTGTAAAACAAATGACCACAAGGTCGTAGTCCAGTTTTTGAAAGAAAATATACTTACACGTTTTGGTACGCCGCGAGCTATAATTAGTGATGGAGGTTCACACTTTTGTAATAGACCGTTTGCTCTTTTAATGAAACAATATGGTATTACCCATAAAGTAGCTACCCCATATCACCCACAGATTAGTGGTCAGGTAGAGGTTTCCAATAGGGAAATTAAGCGTATTCTAGAGAAAACAGTTAATCCTAATAGGAAAGACTGGTCGTCGAGGCTTACTGATGCCTTATGGGCTTATCGTACTGCGTTTAAGACACCCATTGGAATGTCACCCTATCGTTTAGTTTTTGGCAAGGCATGTCACCTACCTATTGAGTTAGAGCATAGAGCCTACTGGGCTATTAAGCAGCTAAACTTTTCACTTGACAAGGAAGGAGCTCACAGAAAGCTCCAGCTCAATGAGTTGGACGAGATTCGTAGAGATGCATATGATAGTGCTAAGGAGTATAAGAACAAAATGAAACTTGTGCATGATAATAATATTTTACGAAAGTCATTTTCTCCAGGTCAAAAAGTTCTTCTGTATGACACTCGTTTGCATCTATTCCCCGGGAAGTTGCGCTCTCGGTGGACCGGTCCTTTTGTGGTCCGTACTGTTTTTCCTCATGGCGCTATTGAAATTGAGACACCAGATGGTAGTAGTTCTTCAAAGGTTAACGGTCAGAGATTAAAGCCCTTTTTAGAGCCTTTTCCTACAGGTGATGTTGAGGAGGTCCCTCTGGAGGACCCTGTTTACCTTGATTGACCATCGAGGCGATTTGTATGTTGTATATTATTATTATTATTATAGGTTTTTGATTCCACTTCACCCAGGTACAATCTTTCCGACTTCTCTCTTTACTGATTCCTCATGTTATTTATACTTTTGGTACTGTTCTTTAATTAGAAACATTGAGGACAATGTTAGATTTAAGTTTGGGGGTGGGGTAGAAACTTTTTGTTACTTTTTGTTACAATAAATAAACTCCAGAGCCTAGAAATTTATGCCTATTAAGGATGGCACTAACCAATCTAGGTGGATGGAAGCATTTTGGTTTAGGAGTTGAGGAACCAATCTGATTAGATGGAAACATCTATAAGAGTCTATTCATAAAAGCACGGAGCTCAGGTGTTAGAAATAACATGATAGTTTCACCGTATCTCGGAATCATCTTATTACTTCTGTTTTTATTTTTGCAAATTTTTATGTTGATGTCTGCTGGGGTGAAATAGAGTGATTGAATTACTAAAAAAAAAAAAAAAAAGACCAATTAGACCAATCGGAATAAATAACACTTGGATAGCAATATGTGTGTGTTCTCCCTGTCTCCGTCGCCTAAACAAGCGTGGAATGCAGGATCCACGGGAATTACCATGTAATCTGCTGACAAGAAGCATGCGCTTGGATCCAAAAGATCTAATCATGTCGTTAAAAAAAAATAAAAATAAAGGTTTATTATAAAGTCGACCACTGGTTCCCTTGTATATGCCAGCTGAGTTGATGTAGATTTAGGATTGTCGACCACTGATTCCCTTGTATATGCCAGTTGTGTTGATATTAGTCAAGACCAGTATCTCAATCCATTAGGTCTTAGGTTCATCTTGGCATTGAAGTCCATTCGCAACCATCTATTTTTATATCCATCTTCTTAATCTATTCATGTGATTTGTTTGATTCCGGATATTGATGTCCATAGTGCGACTATCTGAGTAGAGCTCTGTCACTTATATATGAATTTTAGTATACTCGAGTGCAAACTTGTATACAGCAATTGGAATTTCGCATCAGGGTACTTCCTCCCGTAATCAATAAGTATGCCAACCAAGGAGGTTCTTTAGTGCATTCCAAGGTTCTGTGTAGATAGCTAGGGTCTGGAGTGAAGGTTTTGTGGGTACACCTCTGGTAAACCCTCCCGAGACTATAACTCGGCCACTAGGGCCACCTAGGGGTTTAAAGGCTTGTTGCACATGCTAAGTGCAACCGACGATGCCTGCGACAGTGAGTTAGGATTTTATTTTGTAGTTTTAATTTGCTCGGGACTAGCAAATAATAAGTTTGGGGGTATTTGATAGACGCATTTATGTGTCTATTTTCATCTCTTTTATGTATAGTGTTAGTACCCATTTTTGTACTAATTTTGGTATTTTATCCCTTGTAAGTGTTTTTGGAAAAATAGGCTTTTGCGGCAAAATTGGCTCGAAAAGTTGCTAAAGGCTCCTGGGAGGACATTTGCTATTCGGACTCTCATTTTGGATAAGGGGTAACCCATTTCAAAGCAGCTGCTAAGCACAGACCGGGACTGGATAGGGGGAGGTCACATTTCTTCACATTTTCAAAAGCAGAAACTGGCGGGGGAAAATTTCTTTCACAGACGGATTTGGGGTTGGATTGTTGATCGATTTTTAGGGAGATTAAAGGGCTGAATTTGATTGGGTTTGCTCTTATGGACCTAACAGGCGAGGTAAGGGTGTTGGAATGGATCCAAAGTGGCTAGAACTCGAATTGGAGGCGAAAAAAAAGTTAAAAATATCACGGTTTATTTTGGGAAACTTATTGGTTTATTCTTGGAAACAAACGTGAAGAATTGGAGAGAAGATATCCTAGTGATTTGATTCTATCATCTAACCGATAATATCACTTCTAGAGACATGTAGAAGAGGAGCAAAAAGAAAGAAAAAAAAGTCCGAGACTTTTGGTGGAAGAAAAAGAGATTTTGATCGAGTTTAAACCGACCTGTGAGGGATATATAAGCTCTAGAGAGGCCAAGGAAGGGGTACGAAGACTTTAGGGGAAGTTTAGAACACCACAGAGCCAAAAAAATCAACTTGCAGGAAACCGAGTTCTGCTGTTGCCGGAGAAGAAGACGAAGAACATAAGACCCACAGAGTCAGTCGCAGAGGCATACTTATTTTCAGTGACAACGAGGTACGGTCGCATCTTCCTGCAGTCACCGAAGCCCTTCAGCAACGATTCAGACGTCTGTTTTAGACCTTCAGCAACTACAGAATCCGTTGTTTTAACACTTTTCTCCGTTTTAATCAACTTTTGAGCCATAAACATGTATTTTGAGATTATGATTAATATGAGGAGCTAAACCCCATTGCTGAGGCGATAGAGGAAGCTATTTTTCCAACAAAAAGTGGTATTCTATTTTATTTATTTTATTGCAATTATTTTATGATTATTTTCCTTGATTGAAAATTGTTTGAGTGATTTTTATTGAGCAATTGTTATTTCTTTTGATAGAGCATTCTTGGACCTAGGTTTTTGATGTTTTATGCTTCGGATTTACACTTGTTATTTTGAAAATCTACATGTTGCAATAGTTGAGAATCAAATTGAACGAGAAAATTGCATGAATATAAATACTAGATTAAATCACTTTGAACTTGGAAAATAGTGGAATCTCAGCCTCAGTGTTCTTTTAATATTGATATCAACTTTGTCAGAGTTTGCTATAATTTTTAGTGATTTTTCTATTTAGTTTTGAATTTAAGTCTAAAGTTATCATTCACAAGTTCGAGAATCGAATCCTATTACCACCACTTTCACTACAACTAAAATTCACATCAAGTAATCAAACGTTAACTCTGTATTACTTAATAGTGATCCTATAGAGTTTGGCTAAGTCCGAACCTATTATCAAGTAATCACATTTTGATTGTTGTATTGTCTCGATCTCGTATCCATAGACGATCACACAAAGCGTGAATACCAATTTGTCGTATTGTATCGACTTTGTCCATAGACAATCACTTTCGGTAAGAGGAATTATATGTGGATAAATTAAAGATTGTGGTGTATTTGGGTATCCTCATCTTTTCATTTTCACCATCCATGATTAGGATAGAACGGCTCTGATGCTAATTGTTGTGTGTTTCACAACAAATTAACATACATATTCAGAAAAACATAAAGAAATTTAATTCAAGGAATCAGCCTAGAGAGATGAAAAAGAAAAACTAAATTTCATTTCATTTTTTCTTAAGCCGCCTATGTTCTTCATTACACATTTAAAGCCCTAATTAAGTCATGAATTAACCTTGTGAATATATGACGCACGCCATCTGGCAACATCCTAACGGATATAGCAAGGAAAAAAGTGACTAACTGACTTTGCTAGTACATTTGACTCTCATTACTAATAGCGGACTCTAAATACTCTAAGTGGATTGGGCAGCCATATGACATGATTGTCTTATCAGGTTAAGGTTTTATATTATTTGTGATATTGGAATTTTGAAAATATTAAATACAGAATTTTTAATTTATGTATTTTTAATTATGATAACATATTTTGCAACGTATTTATATGTTGCCTAAATTAGTTTATATGTTGCATTAAGTCTAATTAAAGCAACAGATGAAGCAACATTTGACACTTTGCTTTAGTTAATTTAAGCAACGTATATAAATGTTGCCTAAAATTTGTGACGCCGTGTGGGAAACGTACATAAGTGATGCTTAATTTATTAGCAACGGAATAAACGTGGTAAATTTTGGTTTTCGGTGTAGTGATTGTTTTTAGTTTTCGATTATTGATTTGATTGACTAACGGTTGTTAAGCCTTGATTGCACATAGTTTGATTATTCTTGAGAGCCTCCTCTTCTTATATAAGGTCACTCAAACTAGATCAAGGATTTACGGAAGTTCAAATCTGTCTTTAGATCTAACGATAGACTTGTGATGATCCATTGTTAACAAACTCCGTTCTGCGGGAGATCGATCATAATTTGGAATCAGGTTTATTTGTGTAGGTACATTGAAGATTTGAACCAAGAAGATTTCTTATTTGTTTCTGATCTTTGTGATTTACTTTGTTCAGCTGGGATCCGGCTAATTACTAAACTTGATAAATTTTACATATTTGCAAGTACTTGAAGGTTTTCTTGTTAGAGCATTGCTCGGTTGAACCCACCAAGCGTTGGTATGTCAAGTTTGATTATCATATTTTAGTTCCAAAACTTAAAGCTGCTTGATTAGATTACTAGAGTCAACTTCGTTAGGTTAGACTAAGAAGTCTAGAAATGTTGAGACAAACTCGTATTACTCTAAAGAACCTGACATATCGACATCAACGAACACATCATCCTTATGTTCGAGGTTAGTAATGTAAGTCTGGACTTGTTTTTATTTCTATCTACGTTGTTTTCAAGTCGTTCATATAGAAAACAAAACATGCGAAGTTATATATATATGAATCTCTAGCATTGGTGACTTTATCATTACATTGTATGATCAAAGTGTCAAGGAAAGATATTTAAGTAGTTTTTCAACTTTGGTGGATTGGAATATGAAGTATAAGGTTTATGTTTTAAACTTCATATATGTGATATAACAATGTCTTTGTAATTCTTTACCAGATTGTGTGATGAACTTTAGGTTAATTTCCTTCCTAGGAAACTATGTTTAACTAAATGAGTTTAAGGAAGTAGACTTACGAAAATTATTTCGTAGTTGAAAAGAATCGTAGTGATCTTTTGCTAGACCGATCCCTACTTGGGGATCTTTAGCAGGACTGATCCCTACCTGGGGATCTCTTACAGGACCGACCCATAATAATAATTATATTTTCGATTTTTTTATACACTGGGGTTTACATGGATTTCGGAATATGAGTTGTTATTTAGAAAAGTTCACCATGTCAACATTATGATATTTGAACATGTGCTAAAATATTATTTATTTGTTGTTCAAAGATATTCCTTGATACTCAAGATGAGATCCCAAACCGAAATATTTGAGAATCTTTTATTTAATTTTGAATTTATATGTCTTTGCTTTCCCAGGAAGTAAAGCATATCTCTGGAGAATTTATAGTAAAGTATACTTGTATGCTAGCTAATATTGATTTGTCATCCATGCGAGATTTCGGTATATTAATTAGAATTCCTTTCAACTACGAAACGAGTTTCGCAAGTCTACTTCCTTAAACTCATGTAGTTAAACATAGTTTTCTAGGCATGGATTCAACCGAAATTTCAATACAATAGACTAGTAACGAATTACCAAATAATGTTACGTCGTAATTACGAAGTTCAAAAGATAAACGTTATACTTCGTAAACCAATATAGCAAAGTTGTATGAAACAACTAGTATATACTTCCTTGACACTTTGATCATAATGTATTGACCAAGTCTCTAATACTATAGATGTACAATTATAACTTCGTGTGATATGTTTTCATTATAAACGACTTCAAAGCAACGTAGATAGAAATGGAAACAAGTCAAATATGTATTACTAACCTCGAACAGAAGGATGGTACGTACGTTTATGTCGATATCTCTTCAGGTTCTTCGGAGTAACAAGAGTTTGTCTCAATATTTTTAATGTTCCTAGTCTAACCTAACGAAGTTGACTCCGGTAATCTAATGAAGTATCTTCGAGTTCTGGAACTAAAATATGACAAACAAACTTGACATAACGAGCAATGCTCTAACTGTAGGAGTATAAAAACCCTGAACTAACCACCTTTCACTTTATAATAATCTTATTATCTCTTATCCATTAGTCCCAGAACTAAAAGGTAGTCACTCTCCGAATCAGGGTTAGGATGAGATCGAATCCATGGATTCGAACTGGACTATCCATTTTTTGTGGGCGGTTGTCTGATCCATACACTAAAATCCGTGGGCGGATGCAAATTTAAAATTCCGTCGGACACCCACATCCGCTAAGCTCGTAGTTATTTTTTTAGTATGCTTATCTTATTCATTAATGTTGATATTAGTTGCTTAGTTGAAGTAGTTGTTTATAAATCTCATGATATTATCATAGTTCTCATTAGAAATTAAATTATTAGGAATGTTATTATCAAATTAAATTGATGAATTTCTACACTAATATTGGATGTGAGATGAGTTTCTTTTGTAGTATTTAATGGGTGAATAAAGGAAATATCAGTAAAGATTATGTGTATTTGGAAATCCATCATGATAATGATAATGAGATTTAGATCATTTTTATTAGTTTTTTCTTGTATATTTTAAATTATTAGTATAAAAGAAATCCATTGAACGTTTGCATCCAACTTGTTGGATTTTGGATTGGATGAGGATATCAAAATCGAAATTTGTCATATATTGGATTGGATATAGATGAGGCAAAAACCGAACCAATCCGGTCCATGCTCACCCCTAACTGTTACTCCGGGGCAGTAAACATGAGCCGTTCCCCAAATTTCAGTTGGAGCCCAAGTCCATCGTCTGGTTTCTTCTTTCCTAGTTATGCCGCACCAATACACCCCAATTGGCGTCATGGTGGAGGGGACCTTATCCTCTGCTGCAGTGCTGCTACCATCATTACCCGAGCTGACGGCAAAATGATTAACACGACTGAGGTACAGCTTGTCAGCTACTACTGAGTTTTAGAATGCAAGCAACTACCATTACAGCTATCTCATCAAGGGCCGAAAGGTGGGTGGGACCGTGCACCAATTAGATCAGCCTGTCCTCTACTCCATCCATCTCAAAAAATAATGCAATAGTTGATTTTGGAGTTTTGTTAGTTTTTACTACCTTGCATTCTGAGTTTTATAAAATTGAGCACCCACTTACTGTCGCAGCTCTTTCTTACTCGAATCCGCAGGAACTACTCATCCATCCACGATCCTTTGATGGTGCCAAACCGAATCATTCCCCATTGTTATAATGTCCCCGACTTCGTTCACATTCTCATTCGTCAAGCTAAAGACACCATTTTGGATTCTTGGGAGTGATAGAGGACCCCAAAATCTTAAGTAGGACATATGCTATTAGTTACACTGCACCGCAAGGATTATTCCATCCAAGTGGGAATAGTAATCAGGGATTTAGACCATTCCATTACTATCTGAATCATCAACGATTAACAACTACAACTAGGTAACAACCCTAGGTGGACCATAAATTATTGATGCCCTGCCCACAAGGAAAACCAAGACATTTCTTAATGACATACTACCTAAATGGGGTGTGACAACTGACACAAATCACATAGACACAATGGTCCAATTTCTTTGTGGTTGCTAAAATACTGGTGAACGAAGGATTTGCAGTCATTTAGTATGTAACCAGGCCTTTAAATGAAAGATGTAGTACAAACTCTACTTGGTGAACTTCGATTCATTTCAAAACAGCTAACGATGTAAAAAAAACTTTACAGAGCGTGCCTAAATGTCTGAACGGTCAAATGGGTAACATAGAACCCGACAGTGAGCTGCCTCGACTAGCTGGAACCTATAGGTGTAGTTATCGCGTCCAGCATATGAGCATGTGGGAAGAGGGTTTTGAACCTTATTCCCTGAGTAATGCATGCGCGCAGCGCACTTACATGTTTAGTCATCTTCGTCGAATTAAAATGCAAATGGCAATGTATAACTAATAGGAATCGATTAAAAAAAAAATTATAGCTAATAGATTGGGGACGGCGGGTGAGTGCTGGTTTGACCTTCAGAAAAGGGTGGTGCTGAAATCGGTGCTGACAAAATGATCCGAACCTCTGAGGGAGTGGGGCTGGGCAAGATGGTGTGACCCTTAAGGCATCTCAGTTGGCACTATCATTATTCTGGATCAATTCATGGCAGGCATAATGGTGTATAGTATATACAAGCATATATTCTTTACTTTTGCCAAAACTGTGTAGTATAGACCGTAGAGTGTAAAATACTAGCCATGTATCTTTTTGCGGCCTTAAACAATGGCTGATCGGGTTGAGTTTGTTTCAAGTTTCATCAAAAATACAAATTTGGTGGGGGACAAATCTAGCTGGTAATGGTCCCTCGATGGAGCACACATTTTTATATAGCAACTCGATCTTTCTCATTATTAGTATACGTACGTTCCGGTACTATATATGTGTAACTGTGTAAGTTGTACTTCGAAGATCGATAATATACACAATAGTAGTTCTAAATAACAATACTTGCAGAACAACTGAAGTAATGAAGAGCGGTGAGAGGAGATCTTGGTGGCTTCTCTTACTCTTTCTTACTTTGGTGAGTGCATACATGAAACCGGTTTGCGTTCATGGGAGTGATGAACAGAACTTACCAGTTGAAAGACAATTTTCAGGACTTCATCAAAACAATAGCAATGTGGATGTAGCTGGTGGTGATGACGCAAATGTAACAAATAGTTCTTTTGATGTGACCGCGGTTACTAATGACAATAAGAATTCCGGTTACGGAGGTGGAGGAGGCAGCGGAAAAGGTAGCGGACATGGAGGTAAAGTTGGTAGGCGAAATGGTAAGAAGAAAATGAAGAAGGGTAGTGGGGGTGCTGGAGGTGTTAAGGGAGATGGTAAGGGGATGGGTAGAGGTGGTGGAGGTGGAGGAGGCGGAAGTGGAAGTGGTATGGGAGGAGGTATGGGGAAGGGCAGCGGTGGGGGAGGGGGAGGCGGAGGAGGTGGAGGTGGTGGTAAGGGAAACGGTAAGGGGAAGGGTAATGGTGGTGGAGGCGGAGGCGGTAATGGAAAAGGTAACAATGGTAGTGGTGGAGGTGGCGGAGGAGGAGGTCGTGGTGGTGGTGGAGGAGGTGGTGGAGGAGGAGGGGGTGGGGGGGGGGGGGGGGGGGGAGGAGGAAGTGGTTATGGATGGGGATGGGGTGGTGGTGGTGGAGGAGGAGGTTGGGGATTTTTTGGTCCTGGAGGAGGTGGTGGAAAAGGTGGTGGGGGTGGTTGGATATGGGGATGCGGTCAAGAACCAAATCCTAGAGGTAAGACCCATAGAAACCACCATCATCACAAGCACGCAGTGAGTTGCAGGAGCATAAAGAAAGGAGTAACAATTGATGGAACCTTAACCCATAAGATCGGAGAATATGCAGTGTGCATGGCTAAAGGGCGTTGCATGGGAATGAAACTGGAATGCCCTCTCCATTGTGGTGGTCCTGGCTGCTTTTACGATTGCCGACACATGTGCTCGGTTCGCTGTAAACTTTAGATGACCGTCCCACGGCTACTAGCTAGTTTGCTAATCATGCATGCATTACTAATTTTGATTTGGTGAGAGTGATATAGTTTTGGTGATTGTGAGCAGTAGATTTCGAATGAATCCAGTAATAATGCATAAGTAATTCAAATGTAGCTTACGAGTGATGTTTGTGTGGAGTTCAAATGTAGCTTTTAAATTGGAAGAGTTTGTACTTGATGAAAACTTACAACTTGAGTCTTCTGATTTCTCATGTCTTTCTTCTTCACTTGCCCAAATTACAAGTAAGACTACAAAAAAATAATCCCGGCACTCTTAATCAAGTCTACAGTTATTAAAGACCATGACTGCCTGCCGCAGTAAATCAACTACAAGTCTACACAAGTGGCCAATTCCGGGTGCTACTTTGTCTCTTTATTCAGCTGTCTTCATCTTCATAGAAATAAAAATATAGAATTTGACCTTAAAGCAAAGTTTAATCATCAATTACGGATAACTACTATTGATATCAAAATACTAATTAATCCTCTGATTAGAATAGTATACTATAATCAGCCAATTTCAGTAGAGTTAACTGAACAGCTTTATACTTTCCGCCAGAATTCGGACTGAATAAGTAAGTGGGAGTCCGTCAGTATTTGCAAAAAAATCATACCATACTAAACAATCTTAATCGACCTAGTCTTTGTTTTATTGCTCTGATTAGTAATATTTCATTATGCCAAGGGCCACCATTGAATTTGAAAGTGAGTGATCTACAGCAATTCAAACTACAGTTTTGTTCGAAAACCAGAATTAGTGTGACTAGGTGTATCAAGAGCACCGCATTCCATTTTCGAAAAGATGCTTGCTTTAATACTATAAAACGAAAGAATTACTCAACAAGTTTGTTCGCAACTGGCGTGAAGTATCAACTACAGTGAAAATAATGAAAATCAGGAAACAACACTCCACACTTTATTTTTATGGTACATTAGTCTAATTAGCCAACAAAAGCACGTGGAATAATTAGTATCAAAAAAAGAAATTATAGTCAATTATGAACCAGTTGATAAGGTTGGGCAATGAAGTGATTTACACTTAACATACAAAAGTAGTAATGAAGAAAGAAAAAAAGGAAAGCTAAAATGGAATGGAATAATGAGGTAGAATGAAAAAAATGAAAAAAGCAGCCACTGCAGCATCATCAGTGGTAAAATGAAATAAATGGAATAAGACCATAACACCATGAATGCATTAGATTGACTAAAATTATATCATCCCCACAAAAAAGATTCAACACGAGAACACTAGATGATTAGAATAAGGCTTGATTCCACTATTATTATTATTTGGATTAAGATTGAGAGACCAGTCGGTTTCAAAGGCAGTTCGAGATGAACTCATCAAAAATTTCAAAAAGTCTAAAGTTGAAAATCAAAATTTAAGAGCGCGCGCCAGATCACTGCAAGAGACAATGATATTCATAACATGGGGAGCGGTCATTTCATTTTTATACTCACTAGGCATTACACCTCACCTCCACTTTGGAAACCTAAGAAGCAGAGGTGGATGACACACGAGAAACAGATGCTCCTCCTTTTTCTCAAAGCACAAGATATTTTTTTTTACATAAAAATAGGTTTATCATAACTTTCTATATAAGCCATATCTTTCAAACCTAATAACACAAAATCTTATTCTCATCTCAAACTCGCACCATTTCAAAATGGGTAACTTATCTTATTCTTATTTTATAAAGAATTAATTTGGTGCATGGGCAATCCGTAGCAAAATTATGTTTTTGAATCTTGTGTGGTTAGGTCTTGGAGTTAGTTCGATATTGGTTGGGAATTAGGTTTGAAAACGTAAACAAGATGACGGTTTCTTCCATAACAGTAGAACGAACCATGCCATACGCCACACTAAGCAGGAGTATACAATAAAGAAACCTACAAGAATTGCAATGCAAATATCCAAACAAAGTAGACAACGAACCCACAATGTCTACATCAATTTTCAGTGTTTTTTTTCGAGGAGCATCCAATATATTTTCACGTCTGTCTGGCGGTAAAAAAAATTCAAACCCAAATTGGAAAAGAAAATTTAAAACCAACCACCAAACATAACCTAACATTTTTACTAATTTCCAAATTAAATAATATTTCTCTACCTAGTTTTTCTCTAGTCTATATCCTTCTTTTTCTGCCCTCTCTTGAATACCTAAAATAAAAAACTGCAAAAATAAATGGATAACAAAACGCTAAAGAAACAGAAAAACCTAAATTTCAGAAAAAAAAAAGTCTAAAAAAAACTACCTAAAATCCGTTACAAAGTCTGAGAAAATTAAAAAACAAACACTAGAAATGTACAGTAGAGATAACCATGGGGAAACGGGTGTAGAATTCGAACCGGGTTTTTGAGTTCTGATTTCGTCGTGTTAATCATCATCAAAAGCTATGAACTGCTGAAGTGAAACCGGGTTCCGGTGCGGCGACTACCTCTTTCTTCTTTCTCATTTCCAATACTTTCCGATGACTATTCGAATGCACTGCCTTTGAGAAAGTCGGGCTACTTGCAGGACGGTATTCGGGTAAAAGCCGACCCGACTTAAATCGGACACCACAAGCGTTACATAACGTTTTTGCACCTAGTGGACCGGTTCTCCATTGCGGCGTTTTTTGCACACCACAGTGACTACACTGAGTTCGTACGACACGCGCCCCACCACCACCACCATTATCATCGCCATTAACGACTCGTTGTTTCTTATGTCTTATGACTGGTGGTTTTCTAAGAGAGAGAAGATAATCCGGTGTTCGCATAATATTGTTGAAAATGAGACAAGATGATGAAGAAGATGTTGTTGATGATGTTGTGGTTGTTGTTGATGTTGAAGATGATGAAGTTTCTGTTAAAGATGAATACCCAAGTGACCAAACTCTTCCGCCTGTTCTTGAACGTTTGCTTCTTGCTTTTCCTGGTACTGTTGTTGCTACGGTGGTGATGGTTGCTGGTGGTGGTGGTGGTGGCTGTGGAGAAAACCCATAGTAACCCACTGTTTCAATTGCTTCTGTTTTGATAAATTCTGGTGGTTGTTTCTTTTCTGGTTCAGTTTTGTCCTGGTTTTGTGCTTTGGGTACTGCTAAAACTGTGGGATTTCCGTCATTATATTGTGTTTGAGAAAATTCCTCTGAGAATGAATCTTCAACGAAATGAGATAACCATTCTAGGTCTGCTAAATCATCCGTCTGAAAGAAAAATCATAAAAATCAAAACTTTAAAATCAAACACAGGAATATTTCAAGAACCCAGAAAACAATTAAAAATAAATAATCAAAAAATTGACTCACCGGAACACTAAGTTCGCTAGCAAAAACAGAGGCAAAATCATTCTTAAGAGAAGCAGAGTTTTTCTCCGGTGAAAAAACCGTCTTCATCATCTCTGTATTATTAGTATCATTAACAGTTTCATAATCTTCTTCTTCTTCATTTTCTTTGACAATACCACCAGTTTCTTCATTAGAAAAATCAAGAAGGTCATCCACAAAAGTTTCATCCCCATTAGTTGGTGTACCACCATTATTATTACTTGAACCCCATAAACTGAACTTAGATACTTCCTCATCATGATGATTTGATGATGATTTCACTAACATCTCTGGCCGCCATAAACTTGTTTTGAAAGCTTTTGCTTCAACGCACTCCATTTCCTGTAAAAAAAATACAAACCACCATTTTAGAGACCAGAAATAAAAATAAAATAAGAAAAAATGTTTTTGTTGGGGGTTTTGAAAATTGTTACCTGAGATGAAAGAAGATGAGGAAGAGATAAGAAATAGAGGAAAGGCTGTGAGTGATTTTAGAGAGAGAGAAGAAGTGTTTTCAGAGGAGAGGAGAAGGAAGAGAGGAATGGGGGGGTAATATCAAGGGTTTTAATTGAGGAAAAGAAAAAAGATACAGTTTGGTAAAGCATTGAATTGAGGGGTGAAAAGGTCCGTGGGCCGAACTAGTGCTCCTATTTCCTGCTTTTTGTCTTTTTTTTTCGATGGTATTTATTCTCTTTATTTCACAGTCCACGTGGAATAGCCAAGATTTCTTTCTTGACTAGGTCAAATGCGATTGCATGCCAATTTAGTAATTTTGCATGCCTGGAACTTGAGGGTGTTTGGATATAAGAATGCAGAAGCATGGAGAGTTTTCGCTTTTCTAGTGGTTAATTTTATAAGTCAGGAAATAAAATAAAATTGTTGAAATGATCTTTAAATTTTGTTCCAATTACTTATATAAGTGGAAAAGTGGGTTTTAAGAGGGTATCCGGACATCGTCTTGAATTTTTTCTTGAGAGGGATTGACATTCATTTCTGTTTTGAAGTTACGTCTATTTTGCAAGAAAGCCAAGATGAGTGGGGTGGAATTCATTTTGCAAATAATGGAATGGTTTGCGAGAAGGGTCTATGCATATGCACATAAAATGAGCTCTATATCCGACTACTGTTTTTCGATTTTATTGACTTGGACGTAAGGCTTCCGGCAAATGATATGGTGTGATCACCAAGAGATGCATTACTCGAGTTTCATTGGCTTTGCATTACTCATGCAAGCAAGACCGTTCTCAAATTGCTCCTCCATGTTTGATGTTTAGTTTTTGTTCGATAATGGTCGATGCCTCTTCCTCTGATTTGGCTTGAACTTGAGAAGTGAACATTCTCATGCGCAACAAATTCATATATTAAAAATATAACGCAAAACCAGATAGTAATATGTGAAATTAGGAAAGATGTTACCATCACAATTTTTAACTACCAGTAAGAAGACTTTGTAAGTAAGAAGACTTTAAGGTGATGAATATAATTCTTACTGACCATCACCATGCATAACATTTATTTCACCACATTAATGGAACAATTTTTGAAGTAAAAATTGTATGAGGGATAACAAAAGATAAACGTATTCCAATACCGTACCTCGGTCACTGATTGATGGCTTTCAGAGGCCGTCCTTACTCCTTACCATTTCTTTGTTCTTTTCTTTTTTGAGATTCTCAATATTGACCATATCCTTGCCATATTCCAAATTCTTTTAATAATTTCAAGATATTTGTGTCTCTTTTATTTAGTCATTATAATTAACAACAGCAGGAGTGCAATAGATACACACTGTCTTGAACTTGACTTTTAATGGCATTTTCTTATTATTGCTCGGATTGATTGAAGCAACCAAAATTACCTAAACGAGGAAAAGAAAAAAACATCATGTAAACCTAAAATAATAGAAATTGAGATACTTAAAATAAAATGGGTACATATCTCAACTGGTCATCCCCGTTTCCCAAAGTTTTATGCGTTCCAGGAGGTCCCAGGTTCGAGCCCCATTGTCGTAATATTGCAGAAATTAACATGAAAACTAGAGTTAGTTTGCCCCCCTTGTGACACAATCTCAGCTCCCAATCCGCTTCGGCTCCCTTGGCTAGGTTACCCATGAGACTCGCTGGTAGGCTAGCACAGCAACCTGTTCAATTAATGTAATAGTATGTTGTTGGAGCTTAGCTTGTTAGGGCAATTCCTATGGTAATGTACAAATCCATTTTTTTGTTGAGCCAGATGGATGGCCAAACAGGTTTCTCCACTATGGGAACAGCAGTAGGCGGTTGATCATCAAGCGCCCGGGATAGGGACACACGCTCGCGTGTGTAGGTTAAACGCGGCACTGGTAGAAAACACGCTGGCGGTCAAGCCAACAACGCTGGCGTGATAGACAAAAATGCCAACGGTCGATTTTCCAACGTCCATATTCTCAACATTATAGTTTTCAAAACTATTAATTCCTTCAACTGAATTCATTTTCAGTCACACCACTACTATTTCCTTCTTCTAAAACTCTTATAAACCATATTTTTTTGATACAATATGAGCAATTTTTTAAGAAAAGCGGTCAATACTGTAAAGAAGAAAAGAGATCAAATAAATGAAACATTATTCTCAAAAGCTGGAAGCAGAGTTTGCTTCGCCGAGTGTCGTTGCTGCTCCATCATTAGTCCAAGGTCATGTGTCGGGGCATCAAGATCGGTCTGAGGGTTATTATAGAATGAGAGGTGGATTTTCAGACTTAAAGGCTGTTTATGAAGCTCTACCCTCTCGAGTCCGAGAAAGGGTTGACAGATATTCCTGGCGTGCGCTTTATAGTGTGAAGCCTAGAAGACACAATAACAAAATTACGACAATAGTGGTAGAAAGGTGGTGGCCGACGATGCACACGTTCCATTTTATGGATTTTGAAATTGGTAAGCTTGTTTAACTTAACTTAAATTTTATTTATTAAATAATCAAAAGAATTAATCATAGTTGATATTATTAATGTAATAGGAATTACGCCACTTGATTTGTATTTCATTCGAGGGATCCCAAGTGAAGTGGGAGAGCCGGCACCATTCAACCAAGACGAATGGATATCAAATAGTAAATGGGAGACACTTTTTCCCTCGTTTATAGAATCAGAAATACGTGAAGATCATAAAGAATTGAAAGGAGGTGGGATTAAATGTTCAGCGTTGAAGTCTTTCCTTACCCAAAACAGAAACCTAGAAGATGTAGATGACTATCCTGAACTCGAAAGGGTGTTTATCTTATGGGTACTGGGTCAGACGTTCTTTCCAAACTCAATTTTTGTTGCTCATGTTGGTTAGCTTTCAGCGTTAGAAGATCGGAATAAAGCACCAAATTATGACTGGGGCTCTGTAATTTTAGCAGAAATGTACTGTGGGATGGATCAAGCGTCCATGGGTATACCTTAACTTTAGTGGTTTCTGGGGCATCATAGAGGTAAATATCAAAATTATTATTTTTAAATTTAAATAATTTTTATGAATAAATGTAGATTAAGTCAAAATACTAAAATTATGGAGTAATTTGCAGTATTGGTGGTATACCTACTTTCGTGTTGGTAAATCAATCCTTAAAGACGATACCCATAGATTTCCAATCATGGACATGTACGTATCGACCAACTGGGCGAAGGACACTGGCAGCGACGTCTCGGGTTCCAGCTTTGTTCAGAGGTTTCAACAGATGACTCGGAGCCATAAGAATCTTGTTGTTCACCCTTACATTGATTTTCCTCAGTATGGTCATAATGATGGACAACGTATTCTTGATTATTCTCTCCGTAGAGTTGTTTTTTACACTCCAGAAACAGAAAGAGGGGTTTGGTACCTGGGAGAAAGACTGTAGTACCAAATACAAGGTATATATGCAATTGCAATTAACCCGCCACAACAGATGCAAACCTCTGGATCAGATTTTGATCGGCTGAGAAGAACCAATTTGGAGAGGTATGAACTAAATAAAAAGATGGATATTGGTGAAGCGCAGTATGTCAGTACACGTCGATTTCCAAGCCTGTAATTGGGACACACAACATGCACATCTATGGGTTTGATTTCCCAGGGTTATCACGCATGTCTCATGATGCAAATATCGTTCCTAGCCAGCCACCTCCAAAAGAGCCATGCTTTATGACTTACCCCGCCATGGGTGCAAGTTCTTCATCATCTTCGTCAAATATGCCCGGAATTCGTTGGGAGATGCCAAGTATTACTTCACAAGGTGAGCCAACCACGATCCCCATTATTTCCCAAGCTATGGGCCGTGATTATCCTTACTACAATGTGACTGCCAGTTACGAAGAGTTGTAGAGCCGACTGAACGATTTATATTGAGTGAATCGACAAATGGAGGCTATACACTTAGATGTGTGTCGGAAATGGCACGAGAACACAATGTTTGGATTGAGTCCAACCGTAAATGATAATGGGCGTTCACCGTCTACCCATTCTACCAGGAGCAACAAATCATTGCACGATAGTGATAATACAGTGGTGGGAGAAACACAAGTACGACAGAGTTCTTCACCACATGTAAAACACAGTACTTCACCCCAAACTGTGTTTGTATCTCAACCTCAAGTATTTCGGCTAGATCCTAGGCAAATTTCATCATTATTCTCGCCCTACAACCCAAATGATTGCTACAATGTTACACCACAACCACCACAACAACAAACATCTTATATGCTTGGAGGACCGAGTGATTTCCAATTGCCTAATATTGTTCAACCAAGTGTATCTCCCTTATGGAAATTTATTTAATATGTTGGCAAGAGGGGATATCCCAAGTCTTGGAGAATTCTTCACTCCGGAAGATAACAATGGGGGAGCTAGCGATGAGCGACGTTAGAGAGATTGTAATTTTTAATTCTGCTACATTTGTAATTCTAGTTTTAAAAGTATGATGGTCTGAATTAAATGAAATTACATATGTTTAAATTTAAGCGTTTTACATTAGCTTCACTGAATTACGGCGGACTACATTAGCTTCACTGAGAAGTACTAGGTGGAATAACAACTACAAAGAAGGGGTTGAAACTGTTCAACACCTAAAGGATTTCGAAACATTTTTCAAAAGGAAAAGCCACATTTTTTCATCTTCGTCATTCATCCAAAGATTTTGTTACCATCTTAGCATCAGCTTCACCTCTCAGTCTATATCGATTGAGTTGCATAATTAAAGCTACAAACTTATTTACTTCTTTCTTAATTGTACAAAAACGATTTTCTATTTTGCATATAGCACGACGACCCGGATTACGGGTGTCACTGCAGAACCCGTCGTGAATAACCACCCAGAAATTCACTCATGGATAGTTTGCTGAAGCAAGCTGAGTAAATAAAAAAACATAGTTTCCGCAAATAGAGTCACCTTCTTCTTTAGAATACGGAGCTTGCCGAACTAACAAGGGCCGAGACATTTTCAAGAATTGAAGAATTTGAAGAATTTTTTTAAGCTCAGAGAAGAAGAGTAAAGAAGACTAGATGTGTGAATTTGGAGTTGAAATGGAGAGTATTTATAGAACACAAAATTCTAACCGTTGGATGACAAGGATTTACAGCCGTCCAGATGTAGCCGTTGGCGGTTTTATGTCAAACGCTGGAGATTTTAATAAAGACGCTGGCGTGTGAAATAACAACGGGTGGTTTTGACACAAGCGCTAGCGCTTTTGGCACACACGCCAGCGTTTGAGCCATGCTTGCCCGGTCTTACATCGCACGCGCTCTTATTTTTCCATCTCACTCAATAAACCAACAAATTTGTTGGTTTGTCCATCCGTTTTTCATGTTTGTTAAGTCCATAGTGGGATCAAAATCAACAAAACAAGGATTTGTTGATCCATAGGAACTGCTCTTAGGCTTTCAACTAGTTGATGTAATACTCTTTATCCATTAATAGTATAATTTACTTAAAAGAAATAATAATTATAATAAAAAAAACAAAATAAATTTAATGCCAAACTACACAACCTTTAATTTCACACGCGAGGGCCTAGACGCCCTCAGATTGATAACTTGTCTGGTAAATTTGAGTCCAATTAAAATATAAAGTATAAAATTAAGTAATTAACTGTGGGTAAATTTAGGTGCATAACTAGTACGTGGTTTACCCTAGGGGTGTACAACGGTCCTGGCAAGGCTGCTTGGCTCATTATTCTATCAGGCTGGGTAGTTTTGGGATGATCATAAGGGTGCCCATAAAGTTTATCGGGAAATGGTAAGCTGAGAAATGCTAATAATTTTGTGCTCATTCTCAGCTCATGGCCCATCAAGATATTCGGGTAGGCCAGGCCGGTCGGGCCACAAACTTTTGTTTCTTTTACTGATCAATAATGTTAATACATGGCAGATGCAGATAATTATCTTCACCTTGAACTACCAATTAGTTAACAATATTGTTTGTACCTTATAAGTAATAAAAATATATATATGTAAATATTGTGCTTGCACAAACTATGACTAAACTTAAATAGGTATGATGTCGGCGGACAGGCCGGGCACCCAAAATATGAATACAAGTTTGTGTCTGCCCACATAAAATAATATGATAGCCCGGGTAAACTCATGACAAGCTATCCGACGCTCATTGGCTCCTTCAGACCCCAAACGGCATATGAAAGGTCACAAGCCTCCGGGCATTCTGTACACCACTAGTTTACCCTGGCTTTGGCCCTCTCAAAAAACGCGAATAACCTTTACTTTATATTATGTACTAAATTTGAGTTTCATGGATAAATGTTGGCTCAAACATTATGCAAAAATTGATTTGTAGCCCATTCTTTAAGATAACTCATAAATTTGCCGCTGATAAATGGTAGTAACAAGTTTATTGAAAAACACACGTTTTCCAATAATTTTGTGTATATTAGAAACAAATATGTCAAATTTCTGTGTCACACGACTCAGACACATCTTCTTAGACATTCATAAAACAAGGGTTAACAATATATTAGTTGGTTAGAGCATATTGTAGATGCCTCTCGACTGTACCCTGAACTTTTAGCGAGATCTTTTTTAGAATATTTGATCTTAGTTTTGGAAAACAAACTCCGCACTTGATCATTATCCGACAAAAATATATTAAGTTTACTTTGTCTTCTTAAGCATTGTTATTATTGACAAACAAAGTTCTTCAAAATATACTTTGTGATTTTGGCGCTTGGATGGGTCTCTTAATATACAAATAATGAATTGGTATTTTTTATAAAATAATAATATTAAAGAACTCTAAAATGAAGGAGCAACACCACTTGTGGTTGCCCTAGAAGGGATATTCCAAGAAGAGGTATTCCCAAACTCTCGCTGAAAAAGGTTACAAAAATAGTATCACTTTTTATGCTAACTACGTACCAATCTATCATGACTTTCCAAATTCAAAATTCAAGTTGATGACACGTCAGCTTCAATCCGGCCCTAGCGATTATGGTAATTCGAGTTTAATGTGATCAATGGTTGGGCACAAATAGATAAGCTATTAGATTTGAACTTACAAAACCAAATCTGATGGTTGTGTCGTATGGGTTTGTGTAAACAGATGAGCCGTTATATTTTAACTTATAAAATCATATCAGATTGTTCATATTGATGCGCTCAGTGGTTGGGCACAAAAAGTGAAATTGGATTGGGTGCAACAAACTTGATTCAAGATCACGTTCATACACTCTTTGAACTCTAGCTTGAATCAAGGGAATATGGCACGTTTTTTACGTTTGATCTTGAATCATGTAAAACTATAATGGCTAGCCTTGCAACAATTGATTGTTCTAATTGAGAGTCATCGCTACATTAGATTTTTCAACTGCTGATATAAAAGTATTAACAAAAGTTGGAAAGTCTAAAACACATGTTTGCTTATTACGACGATTTCTTTTCTTTTTTGTTATTTTTTCATTTATATTAAGACTTTTGATGTGGCTTGTAGCTAGATTTCATAATACTCCCATTTAATTTGGTTTTGTAGCCTTGCATGTAGTTGAAGATTTCGTTACAATCCTCTTGAATATGGAAGAGTTGAAGTTGGATTTCTTTTGTTGTATATTTGCCTCTAACTTCTGCCTCTTATGGAAAAGCTCCAATGCTCTGACCTGATACTCCTTAACTGCAGCTACCTAAGTGATTCTTTACCAGAAAACCATAACATTTATTAGATTTTTTCTACGAGGAATCAAAGTTTAGAATATTAGAGTTCGTATCAGGATTCGCCTATTTCTGATTTTTATTTTTGGTTCTCTGCACAATTGTAGAGGATCTAATATTTTCCTTGGTGTTACTTTAGGTATTCTTATTCCAGAACCTAAGTTGTCTTTGGAATGCTAGTGAGACTTGCAGACTAGTTTCAATTTTGTTGTCAAGGATTCTTTTACACCTTTTCTTCCAAATAAACCAGCATTTAGTTGTTGCAGTGCCTAGGGCCTATCTTTATCTTTTGAAATCTAGAGTTCGTAATGCTCCAAAACCAGTTATTTGAAGTTGTAGACTACATAAAAAAGATTGAGGTTATTAGTAACAATCTAACAAAATTACCTTTGTTTAGCCCATTATACATGACTTTAATAGAGTAGTTTCCATCCCATGTTATAACCAGTCTCAGTTTATCTTTTGTTAAGTTCCCTTCCAAATTTGTATTGAGTTTGATTTTTAGAATCTCTACGATTATATATGTTATTGTTAATAGTGCTTTGTTACCTGCTTATGTTCCGCTCTTTTGTTTCTGATTTTAATAGTAAATTTGAAAAAAATAATAATAATAAAATCTATAACGTTAGTGGAAACTAATCTCGCGACATCTTATTGGAAGAAAAATCCAAAAGAATATAAATGATTGATCTATCTGGTTGGTCAAATGAGTATACATTGTTTTGCGCCCTAACCAGCTTCCGATTGCTCTCACGGTGGCTTCAAGTCCAGCAACTCTAGTCTTAACGAGCAGTGATGGAACCAAGGGTGGGCTAGACCTGACAGAATTAGGGGTGCGCCTCACCCAACCCCAATTCTTTTCCAGCAATCCCTAGTTAACCCTTAATTTATTTCATGTTTCATGTTTAATCCCCTCGTTTTTTGAGTTTAGTCTTATTTTTTGAAATTGTAGAATTTGGTCCATCGAATTTATAAAATTACTATTTAGCCCTCCCTAATCTTCAGACATGGTTCTGCCTCTGCTAACGGGAGCTCCATAGGACTTGCCCTGGAGGGCTGGACCAAGTCAATCTCGTCCACAACAAATTTTCAAACTCCCATCGCCTACCAAATACCAACGAAAATACACACAAACAGAAATCCCCACCAAAACCGCTCCCTTTCAGTTTCCCTCCGTTTATTTCCAAATTAACCAACGTAATACCAATACGTAACGTAACACATACACCCTTTCACTTTCCCCCCTAAAATTCTTCATAAATCCAACCAACTCCCATGGACTGACGGACCCACATCCCAATCCCGTGATCCGAATTAGGGCTGCACATGGGACGGGACGGGTTTTTGCCTAGCTCAGTACCTGTACCTCCCTATGGCCGGTACCTGTATCTGTGCAATACGGGACGGGACGGGACCTGTACCTGTTTAACTCGGTTCGGGACGGGACGGTACCGGTTCTTTACCCGTAGCGTATATAAAATTATAAAAAAGAAAATAAAGCAAAAAATCTTCTAAGTTCTAAGTTCAAATGAAGTTATGAACCACACCAAAAATTCCAAAACCCTAAAATCAAAAACCAAAAAATTACAATCAGTTTCACATCTAAAGAGATCAACAAAAACTAAATAGAAATGAACAAAAACTAATTAGTTTTCAAAAACCCTAACTATTATTAGACATTATTACTTGTTACTCGGTATTACGGGACGGGACGGGAATAGCCTAGAACCATTACTTGTACCTATTCTAGGCACGGTACCAGTTTTTTGTACTTATACCTGTCCCGTCTGACCGCGGTTCCAGGACGGTACCGGTACGGTTCCTACAGTTCCGATACGGTTCCACAGGACGTGACGATTCCTGGACAGCCCTAATCGGAATCATACTAAAAAAGATTGATGTGGGACCCAATCGAATGGAAAAGAAAAAAAGTGGGATCTCGATGATTAAATATACCACAGTCTGTATTACTGTACCGTGATTGCGTGTTGGTATTATCATAAGTACGATACGCCAGGAAGTATAATTAACTTTTCTCTTAATATTGTTTCTCTTCTCTTTTACTAGGCCGTACCAAAAGTTTTCAGATGACCAAAATGCCCTTGATGGGAGTCATCATGAACTAAAGAAACATGCTTTGGTAGTAAGACAAAGGAAACGCTAAAAAGCGCATTTGTCTACAAGTGGGGGTTCTCGAACTGAAATCATTTTGTTTCCAACAAAATGAGGATACAAAGAGGAAAAATTTCTAAAAGTGAAGCGTATTTTCGGTATATAATTTATGACTCTAGATTCCGTACTTTAAATTTTTTTAGAGTCTCACTGCTTTCAAAGTTTTGTTTGGAAATCTCAAAATATTCTTGAATTTGTTTTCTTTTAAGTATTTTTTATTCCTTAAAACACGTGGAGGAAATCTGACTTTGGTGTATGTTTGTTAAATTAAATCGGAGGAACACGTGATCAGAAGATGATACCTTATCTTGTTTTCAAGGCAAACCCTAAAGAAAGCAAATAGCCGGACATGGGAAGAATTGCGCGTGAACGATATTCGTTATGTACTGCATAGTAAATATCTACGGAAAGCAAAAGGGCAAGGGTTAAAAGAAGGGGACGGTTTTAATTACTATAGAAGGGAGGGATAAATAAACGCCGGCTTTTGTATTGGTTATTCTACTGAGTTGAATACAAATGTTGTTTGTGTAGATGGATTTAATGTGTTGCCTATAGATGTCGACGTTTCGTCTTGTTTTATAGCATAGCAGTAATCAGTACGGGTTTAGAAATATAGGAAGGAAAATTGTTTGTTAAAAGACTCATAGATCATATTGTAGACTACCTCCTAGAGTATGCTTATTTTTGTGGTGTGCTGCTACCGATTGAAAGCTAAATGCTTTAGACGTTTTCGCAGCATAAAGGGTTTAAATCGTGTCACTCTGGTATTCTTTGATTAGTTTTGATTACTGTGACTGGAGGGATGATTGCAATATATAGACTCTCATCACCTGAAAATTATCATCTCAGTCGACTACTAGCCGTTTTTCTTGTCCAGTAGCACCTCAACGATCCTTTCTGGACGGTTTTTTCTCTCCTTCCCCTCCGGATTTCTACGGGAATTCTTTTCTCTCACCCTTCTGGTCCCCTGATGTTATGAACAACATCATTGAACTCTTCATTTAATTTGTTCTATCTCAAGTCTCTATGGTTTTCATTCTGCAACATCATCACTGTATCTGCAATTGTCTCAGTTCATCTCATGGAAGTATCACCAGCATCACAGACTTCACAACAATCACAACAATCACCAGTAACACAGAAATCACAAGTGTTATTAGACCCAAGAACATCTATACAACCAAAATTCAAATCCTGGAAAACATCAATACCATCAGTCCCTAGGATTCAACAAATCTTAGCAATACCTATGTTATTCACAACTGTCCTCAGAATACTACAAATTACCTAATTGATGAAAGCTCTACGCCTGAAACTGCCTCTCTGCACTGCCCTGAGAGGCAAAACTTTAATCATCACCCTGCTACTATTGATCTCATCTCCTTCTTGGAGCAATTCATCTCAAACAACTTCATTATAAAATTTCCTAATCCTATCAGTACCAGGAAAAATCACAGAAAACCCATTTATACCAAACCATATATATCACACAAAGATTCAATACCAACAACGAATAAACATGATCATATACGCCAATTACCCAAAAATCAAAAGGTAACCAAAATATCCAAAGTAGTCTTCTAAGAAAAAATAAATAACACCAAACAAAATTCCACATTGTTCTCCCCCACACTTCAAATTCCAAACAACCATTCCCTCTTATGAGATCGGAAGCTGGAAAGAGGAATGATAAACCATCTTACCTTCTACTTCTGCTGCTTAATCCTGCTCCGAGTCCCTTGACTAACACTTTGAGTCTGACTCCGAGTCATTCGCCTTGTTGGTCTTGAAGTTCGAATTCCAGGCGATGGTGTATGCTGCTCCTCATCGTCCATCTTCTGATTAGACTGCTCTGGCTCCATAGGATTTGGTGCTCCGCTGCCGGAAGTGTTCATTGGTTGAGCTGGATCGGTCTCTGGATCGGTTGCGGGTTGAGATACTCCGGCAAAAATCGCTCGACCAATCTTACCGGTAGCCGGACAAAGTGCATCCAACACATGAAAGTGAATAGGCTCCTCTTCGCGCCAAGGTTGTGCAGCCAATTGTCGAACCATAAACCGTGCTTCGGCAGGGAGAGTGATAGACTGAAATCCAATTCTGCTCAATCTAGAAATAAGAAATCTATCAGCAACGATTGCAACACCTTCATGTACCTGGAAAGGTCCATACTTCGGATGATAGGCATACAAAACCCAATCATCATCATCCGAACCATTACGCAAGGGCTTCACAGATGGGGTTGGATTTTCACCCTCATTAGTTACAGGAGTACTAGTTTCACCTCTCTTTGCAGTACCAGACATCCTACAACCTCCCTGCTCAATACTGGCTTCGGGTCTGAGAAATGGGTTACTGTTGTCCTGATTAATTGGAGATGGCTTGGGTTGCTTGAAGAATTGAACCAATTGTTCGACTGGGGAATCGAACAACAACTCATGCATAACTCCAGGCGGTCCTTCATGTTTCAAGCATTCTTCGATCTTCATATCTATATTATGCTACAAATCCTTCAAGTACCAATCAAAACTTTCTATGAATTTGGGAGACTCACACCCCTGTGGAATAGCAATTCCATATGGAAGGCGACTAATGTTATACTCATAAGGGTACTAATGAATACGAGGCTCGACATCTACCTCAGATATCTTCCGCTTTCCCTTTCGATCAACAATCTGCTGGCTATCCGTCATAGAGGAAGACGAAGAAGTAGGATAAATCTTGGAAGCTTTTCAGAAGAAAAAGAGGCAGAGGAAAAGCAATTAACCTTCTCATCGGCAAATGAACATGCTCTTATAAAAGGATTCATTTTGGGGCCTTCGGTTGTTTCACCAATTAATAGAAACGATTCCCAAAGATCACAATCTTTATCTCTAAATTCAATCTTCTCTTTCCTTGTCGTTTCAAATCTCTCGCAATTAGGCTTTCATAGCCTATGCAGTAGGAGAATTTTTCCTTTACGCACTAAACTATTAACTAAACTTTCTTCCAATTTGACAGGTGGAGAAGGGCTGCTGAACATTACTACACTTGGCATCAGTAAGCGGCTGGCATGCAACACAATTTGGATGACCACATGCCCAAATTACACAAACCCAACTCAGAAGCTCACTCATCTGACTGGCATTTTCTATGTTGCTGACTGGTGCTCCACACAACCTGCTTTACTCAGATGGGTGACCCTATCATTTTTTTCCAGTTAGGGCTGGACGTGGATAAGCACATAAAGGCTTCTCGCTCACGCCTGCTAGGCACTTCCAGTTGTCAATCAACCGGATAAATACACATACATGACTCGTACTCACCCATGCTGGTCACATGGATCCACCACCAAGAAATCAGACAAGCTGACTCGATTTCTAACTAAGACTGAATGGCAATCTCTCTGGGCTAGGAACCACTCCAAACACTTAGATGGGCTCACAATCTTGAGACAACAGTCTAAACCAAAATTTAGACTCAAACAACAATTTATCTACCACTTCTCTTCTCCATATGATGGCAAGGTTAAAATTTACTGCAAAATGGTAACTATGACTTCTCATTCATTTAGTTACAAAGCTGCTAACAACACAACACATGGTTTGGCTTTTCATGACAGGTCTCTATCCAAGGTGTCGTTAGCCATCAAAGGTCAAGACCAAAGTAACAAAGCCACTGGAGATTGCTCTATACATACGTACATGCCTATCAGTTCCCTCTATTATTTGACCATGAAATACCCAAATCTAGATTCCCACCTTAAGTACAACAAGCATCAGTATACACACGTGAACAAAATTCAAATTAAAGCTTGTTCCTCCCCTCTCTCTCTTGAAAAAATAACCATTACCTATACTTTTCCCAGTGAACAAAACCCTCCCTCTCTCTCTCTTCTCTTATTTCTTCATATCATTCTCATGGCGTCTTCCTCCAACTCCAATCCTAACACCATTGATAGTCTGGTTCATAAAATGAACTCAGCTCCCAATATGCCTGAAGATTTATTCCCAAAAATCTTCATTAATCCTGATAATGTCAAAACCAAACAACCTCAAGACTGGAAATGGTGTTTTATTGGTAAACTTTGCAGTAACATCTGCTTTCAACCCTGGAGAGTTAGTGACTTCATCAATGTGAATTGGGAAATGCAAAGTTGAATTGAAGTTGAATTATGGAACATGAGAAGAAACTACTACATTCTCAGAATCACTCATGAAGAGGACTATTCAACCTTAAGAAAATGAGGCACTAGAGGAGTCTTTGAGAAGCTTATGGTATTAGTAGGTGTCCCCGCAAAAGGTCCTGAGTTGATTGATGAAAAATTATTCTTAAAGGTCATGATTTGGCTTCTTACTAAGAGAATTCCAACTCATATCATCCCTGACATCAGAAATATAGTTAAACCAATTGAAGTCTATCAGGATGCCAAAAAACCTTATGGAAGGGATCATTTTGAAAAAAACCTGGAGGTAAAACTTACAGTCAATGTCACTAAATCCCTCAAGTTTGGTATTGAAGCTTTTGAAACTCCTACTCTTTCCCACTGGTTAGAATGTGCTTATTCTCTCAATGGAATTAAGTTTTGTAAAGTTTGCAGAGTCCTTGACCACCCAGGTCCCCTTTGTGCTAATCCACAAAACCAAAACCACTCCACACAACATTCCCTACCAACCCCCCAACCAGCTCCTCCACCAAGAACACCACAACAAAAAATTGTTCAAGCTGGTAAAGATGTCATCCACAGAACTTACTCTGATGCTGATGCGTTGCAGCCGAATTTGAAGCCAAAATGAAGGTTGCTAAGAGATTGGAGCTTGAAAAGGCCATAACAAACATTGCTTCATCTTCCAACATCCCTATCACTTTTGGAGCTCAGCCTTCACCTATTGATTTGTCAACTTCCCCACACCCTGATGTCTTGGCTTGTCAAATTAAAAACAGAAGAGTTGATCTGGCAAAAAAAAATGTGGGATCATACAAGAAAAAACTTCCAAAAATGAAAGTTGCTGCTAGGGCTCATCACAACAATAACACTGAGGCAGGGGATGGTGCAGATGTTGTTGGTGCTGAAAATATCTTCCCTGTTTCCACTACACCTAAAAACTTCCCTTTTAATACCCTTCCCACTCTTGCCCAAATCAAAGCCAATATGGAAGCTGAGATTGCCAAAAAAAATAAAGAAGCCTGGAAAGCTAAAAAAAAAGCCCATAGCTTTGAAAATCTAAGTGAAACTCCCTTGAACACATCTACTCATGACCCTAAAAGAAAGAAACCTCTCCCTAATGAAGATAACCATCTACCCAACAGTTCTGATCTGGCCAGCCTCAAGAGATTCAAAGATTTGACTGAAGATACAAATGAGCAAATGGACAACACTCCTATCTTAATGGCTAATGGTACCTTGGAAAGCTCCTCCTATGGAAAAATGGTACACTCCCTCATCTCCCTTTATTTTTTAACTATAAGTACTTATTATGACCATATCATTAAAAGACTAACCTCAAAGTATCCCAGTGTATCCTATTTCTGGCAATTTTTTACTGCCTTGGCATGGAACTGTCAAGGATTGGGAACTAGGGATGCTAAGAGATATCTTAATGATATGCTTGATAAGTTGAATCCTGATATCATATTTATCTCAGAAACTAAACAAAATCAGGAAAAGCTTAAGAAAACCATGCATGATATTGGTGTCAACAATTTCTGGTTTGTTAATCCAGGAGGGGTAAGTGGCACTGCCGGTGGATTAGCATTGATATGGAAAAGAAGCATTTCCTTAGACATTATGGATTTCTCTTTGCACCATATCAATGCTACAATCAAACCTGCCAATAGCCCCCCTTGGCTTTTCACAGGTTACTATGGTAGTCCTTATGATACTTCCACTAAATTATACTCTTGGAAAATGATAGATAAAACTGCAGCCACCAATCAACTGCCCGGGTTGGTAATAGGTGACTTCAATTTTATCCTTCATAACACTGAAAAATTCAGTACACACCCAATTGATACCACTGAAGCATCTTTATTCAATAACAAAATACTTGATCTGGATTTGGTTGACCTTGGATTTACTGGATGCCCCTTTACTTGGTCAAATAAAAGAAAGGGTCATGCCCTTACTGAACAAAGATTAGATAGAGGACTAGCAACTGATGATTGGCTAGTCCTTTATCCTAATACCACCATCACCAATATGCTAGCCATTGGGTCTGACCACCACCCCATCCTGCTAAATTCCAATCCACATTGGAAGAATGAAAAGATACCCTTCAAGTTTTTTGGTCCCTGGTTGGATCATGAGGACTACAAGAAAATTATAGCTGACTATTGGAGCAAGTCTCTATCTGGATCCAGTGCCTTCACCATTGCAAGAAAACTCAAAAACATAAAGCTACAAATCAGAGTATGGAATAAGGAAGTCTATGGCAACATCAAGACTAATATTGAAGAATGCAAGCAACATCTAAACTGGCTACACAACAACTACTTCAAGATGGATAGAGGCCATGCCCTAGCTGATGTAAGGAAATGTCTCAAAAACTGGCATGACATAGAAGAAAAGTTCTGGAAGACCAAAAGAAGAGATCAACTAATCAAATTGGGAGATCAAAATACAAGCTATTTCCACATAGCTATAAAAAGCAGAATCAGAAGAAACAAGATTGATACTATACAGGATGATAAAGGAGATTGGATTACAGACTACCAAGAAGTCAAAAACTGCTTTACAAACCACTTCTCAAATATGACTGCTGAACCCACAAATATTTCACCAGAAATCATCAACCTCATACCCACAATCATTACCTCAGCTGACAATATTATGCTTAACAGAAACCCTGATCAAAATGAAATCAAATCCATTTTGTTCAGCATGGCTAGTGATAAAGCTCTAGGACCTGATGGATTTCCACCTAATTTCTTCAAAGACAACTGGGAAATTCTAGGAAATGACATTGTCAAAATGGTACAAAACTTCTTCACCTCTCACTTACTCAAAGAAATGAACTCTACCTTCATATCCCTCATCCCAAAAATTGACAATCCAACTTCCCCAAGCCACTTTAGACCCATCAGCCTCTGCAATACTACCTATAAAATCATATCCAAACTCATTGCCCAGAGAATGAAACCCCATCTAAACAAAATAATATCCCCTTACCAATCTGCTTTTATACCTGGCAGACAAATATTTGATAACATAGCAATTGCTCATGAGATCATACACAATATGAGATCCAAAAGAGGGAAAAAAGGAGACACTGGAAGTATGGGTATCAAAATAGATATGGCAAAAGCTTTTGACAGAGTGGATTGGACCTTTCTATTATCCATCATGAAGAAGATTGGTTTTAATGACCAATGGTGCAACAAAATATGACAGCGCATATCCACCATTACTTCTGTGATAGACGCATTTATGTGTCTATTTTCATCTCTATTATGTATATTGTTAGTACCCATTTTTGTACTAATTTTGGTATTTTATCCCTTTGTAGGTGTTTTTGGAGAAATAGGCTTTTGCGGCGAAATTGGCTCAAAAAGTTGTTGAAGGCACCTGGGAGGACATTTGCTATTCGGACTCTCATTTTTGATAAGGGGTAACCCATTTCAAAGCAGCTGCTAAGCACAGACCGGGATTGGATAGGGGGACACTTTTCTTCACGGTTTTGAAAATGAAATTTGGCGGGAAAATGTGCAGTCACGAACAGATTTTAGGATTGCGATTTTGGGCTGGTTTTGAAGAGATTAAAGCTCTGATTTTTCTTGGGCTTGCTTCTTAACCATCAATAGGCGAGGTATGGGTGATTGAATGGACTGTTTTGGGCTAGATAATCGGGTTTTGATAAAACAGGGAAGGAAAAAAATATATATGGAAACAGGCAAGTTTTAAAAATTACACAGGAAGTTTCGTAGGATTTAGGAGAAAATATCTTCCCTGTGATTTGGAAGTATCATATACAGAGATATCTTGGGACAAAATCAGAGAAAACACGTGAAACAGAGATAAGAAGAGAAATATCGCAACTTGTGGAGAAAGGAAAAAAATCAAAGTTATTCTCGGATTTTCTTGGCCCTATGATGTATAAAAGAGTTGGTTCGAGTCCTAGGAAGGGAATGAACAAGTTAGGGGAAGTTTAGAGCCTTAGAGAAGCGAAAAAAAATCATCTGGAGTCGAACGCGTTCTTCTGCTGCTGCTGCTGAAGAAGAAGAAGACGAAGAACATAAGACCCACAGAGTCAGTCGGAGAAGCAGTCTTATATTCAACTACACAAAGCTCCCGTCGTTCCCGTCTGCAGTCACCGAAACCTTTCAGCAACGATTCAGTCTTCTGTTTTAGACTTTCAGCGACTACAGTATACTATTTTCTCCCTTGTAATCAGTTTTTGAGCCATAAACATGTATTTTGAGAACACGATTAATATGAGGAGCTAAACCCCTTAGCCGAGGCGACGGAGGAAGCCATTGTTCATGAAAAGTGGTATAATTCTATTTTAATTATTTTTGCAATTTTTTATATGATTATTTGCATAAAACGAATATAGAAAAATTGATTTTTATTGAGTAGTTGTGAGTTGTTTTGATGGAACATGCTAGGTTTTAAAACTTTTGATGTTTCATGCTTTGTGATTACAACTATTACTTCAAAAATCTATTAGAGGCAAATATTAGAATCACTTTAAAGAAAAAAATTGCATGAATATTGATTAGAGTTTATCAATTAATTGGTCAATGGTGGAATCCAGAGTCTCGGTATTTCTTTATATTTTTGATATAAATTATTTGCATTGTTGAGTTTAATTTAAGTCTTAAAAAATCCGTCACAAGTTTGAGCAACGAATCCCTTTTTTTACTACAACTTAAAAAAACACATCAATTTTTGGCGCCGCCGACGCAGACTTGTTTTTAGGGTTTTAGATTTTTATTTATTTATTTTGTTCTATTTTACGTTTTTGGGTATTTGTCTTTTGTCTACAGGTTTTGGAACATAAAGAAAAAAAATCGAGCCAAGGAGTTTGGTGATTTCGTAAAGACTTGGAGCTAAAGATTAAAGCGAAAAGAACGGAAAAGAAGACAATTTTATTTTGAGTTTATTTTTTTTATTTTTTTTAGGGTTTGTTTATTTTAGAAAAAAAAATTGTATTAGGGTTTCTTTATTATTTTGTAATTTTCCTTCTTCTTTTTTTTGACTTTTTGGACTTTGGCATTATTTTATTTTTATTTTTATATACCCTACGGAAGGGTATCCTTAAATATAAAACTGTTTGCAGAGAAGGAGGACAATTACGATATTGTCTCTGCACCTTGGGTTCGTGCACTGACATAGGAGTCAGTGGCCCGAGTCGACTACAACCGATTCATCCCCCGTCTGGAACGGGAGGTAAGATTCTGAACACTCGCGAATCCCTTGTCAGCGAGTTACTGTATTCCTTAAGGTGCATATCTGTTGAGGTTCTGAATACGGACATTTATTTTCCTAGTAAAGGGCAAGGCCTGGCCATACAAGATAAGGGTTCGGATTTCATCACCGTTCTCTTCTTGCCCGCCTTAGGAAAACGATACCGAACGCGAACCCAAGCTTAAAATTTTGACTAGAACGAGACCGATAGGGTAACGAGCTTGTAGGAACGTCGTTCAAAAGGATCGTATTGGGTATCTTGTTATCCTAAATCAAAGTTCAGGAAGATTACTGTAAGTAGATTAGAGCCGCCTTGTAACCCAGGGAAGCGTTGCCAAAGAGGTAGGGGTATCAAAGCTCCTCTGAGCTTCTCCTACTTCTCTTCGACTTACTTTATTCGGATCGTCCTACGAGGTTTGCTAAAACTATACCCAGTTGCCTCTTGGAAGAGTAGAAGCTGGTCTAGAAACAATCTAAGTGGAGCCATCATGCATTTTGTTTGCTAGAAATAAATAGGGTTGATTTGGTTGAGTCGTCCTTGATTTGTGATTGCTTACCCTTCCAATTTAGGAAATTCTTGTGTATTCCTGAACGTAAAAGAGACGCCCAAGGTAGATTTGTAAAAGAAAACCCTAGCAGTTCTAAGCGTCTCGATTACCTTAATCTAGAAATTCCAATTTTCGGAGAGTCCTGTTTTGAACATTCTCTTGAAGAGAGAATCCCTAATACTCCGATAGTACCAGAAATGGCTACTTTGAAAGCGTTGTTGAATCCGACTAGGACTACTCGTCATTCGTGTATTAAGTTAGCTGACACAGAAGCCAATTATGAACTTAAACCTGGGACCATACAGATGCTCCCAATCTTTTTAGGGAAAGAAAATGAAAACCCTTATTTCCATGTTAGGGATTTTGAAGAAATTTGCAATACCCTAAGAATTAGAGGCTTAGATAATGATGCTTTGAAACTTAGGTTATTTCCCTTTTCCCTGAAAGATAAAGCCAAATCGTGGCTGTATAGTTTGACTTCTGAGTCAATCGAAACATATGAACAACTTACATCTTCCTTTTTCAATAAGTTTTTCCCTAGGCATAAAACATCGTCGATTAGGACGCAAATCTGCACATTCTCACAACAAGAGGGAGAATCTTTGTATAGGTATTTGGAAAGGTTCAATGATTTGTTAACACAATGTCCTCACCATGGTTTATAAAAGGTTAGGCTAGTTCATATCCTTTATGAGGGTTTAGATTATTCCACAATATCCACGGTTGAAGCTTTATGTACAGGTGGGTTTGAGAACCAAACTGTTGATGCGGCAATGGCATTTTTGAATGAAGACGCCGAAAAGATCCAACAATGGGAAAATAGTAGGGAACCCCGGAAAACAATTCTTCTAAGCAGAGGAAACGTTAATAGGGTAGAAGGAGGCTCTGAATCAGATGCCAAGATTGCAGCGATAGCTAAAAGGTTAGAAGTTTTAGAAATGGGTCACACTAGTGGTAGATTGGAGCCTTTTTGGGAAGGCCATAATAATGAAGAGCAAGCCAATGCTTTTTATAATAACACTAGACTTGATAATCGTCAGAAATTTGACCCATATTCAGAAACCTATAATCCTGGGTGGAGAAACCATCCGAACCTTGCATGGTCTAAGGGCCAGAATCAAGGTCAGTTTAGTAACTCTAATGCTCCCCCAGGTTTTAGTTATGCTAAGAATCCTTCGGGACAAGCTCAATTTCAGAATCAGTCGGATAAGAAAATCTTAAGCCTAGAGGAGTCTCTCGTGTTGTTAACTCAGCAAACTACAAAATTTCAGCAATCAGTAGAACTAAGTCTACAAGCTAGTAACAAGATAGGACAAGAAAATAGTCAGGCTATTTCCGAGTTAAAAACCTAGGTAGGTCTGATAAATGAGTCTTTGGGAGAAAAAGGTAGGTTTCCTAGTCAAACACAACCTAACCCTAGAGGAGTTCATGAATTAGGTACAAAACCATCGAATCAATTGAATGCTATTAGAACCCTTAGGAGTGGTAGAGTTGTAGACAATAAGGTAAACATGCCCGAAAGTGAGCAAACTGTAGTTCACCCCTCAGAACCATCCATAGCTGAGGAGACTGATAAAATCTCTGATGATGTCAATTCGGTTCCTGAGAGGCCCTATTTTATTCCTAGAGCCCCATTTCCACAACTACTAGTACCAACAAATAATGAATCCAACTTTAATGACATTATGGAGGTTTTTAAGAAAGTTACCATAAACCTTCCGTTACTAGAAGCAATTAGGCAACTTCCGGTTTATGCCAAGTTCCTCAAGGATATGTGTACGCGAAAGCAAAAGCTTAGTGTCCCTAAAAAAGCCTTTTTAGCATGTCATGTAAGTTCGATCATTCAGAACACCACAAATCCTAAGTATAAAGACCCAGGTGCCCCTACCATTGCTTGCACAATAGGAAAACACAGGGTAGAAAAAGCTTTACTTGACTTAGGAGCTAGTGTGAACTAACTTCCGTACCATGTGTACTTACAACTGGGACTTGGTGAATTGAAACCCACCAAGATAACACTGCAGTTAGCTGATAGGTCTGTCAAAATTCCTCGTGGTGTGATAGAAGATGTTCTTATTGAGGTCGATAAGTTTATTTATCCTGTGGATTTTGTAGTCCTAGATACACAACCTGTCCCTGACCCAGAGAATCAAATACCGGTGATTTTAGGTCGCCCATTTTTAGCCACGTCTAATGCTGTTATCAACTGTAGGACCGGACTTATGAACATATCCTTTGGTAATATGACCACTGAACTAAATGTCTTTAATGTTACTAGACAACCTTCTGATGATTTAGAGGAAGTGAATATGATTAGTACTTTGGTTCAGGATAGTTGGGACGACACTTTGTTTGGTGATTCTTTAGATGAATTTGATGAGACAATTATCTTAGGTAAGATAGATGACTAAACTTTAGAACTAGAAGAAGCTCTCGAATATTTTAAGGACTCTACAGACCCAGAAATTCAGTCACTAGTGTTAGGTCTTTCTGTGAGTAATGATGGCTCTAAGTTTGGGGGTAGAGAACTGGAAAAAGCTCTTGAGCATTTTAAAGACTCTGAGGATCCGGAAATTCAAGCAATAATTATAGGTTTGTCTGAGAATACTGACTACCCTAATTTTGGGGGTAGTGATGGTCAAGTATCCTTATTAGAAGTCCCTAACTTGGGACTCGAGTCCAGTGTGCCTGAGGTATTACTTGAGTCTGTTCCGACTCCACAACCTGCTCCTCCTGATACTGTCCGGGAAGTGGGAACTCATAGTTCGGAAAAATATGTTTGTCAAGACACTCACATGAAGCCTAAGAGGGCGTCAAAGATAAACCCAGTTGTCTTGCAAGAAAGTTTAGATCAGGTTGTGCTCCATCTGTTAAATTTTCTAGTCCTATGCAGTTGTCTCATATTAGTGGCAGTGCTATTTGGTTTTGATGACCCACAGTTAATTCGACTACTGATATATGATTTGAAAGGGAATTAGCCATTTTATGGTACTTGATGTCTGGCTGAAGACTTTAAACTTAGCACTTCTTGGGAGGTAACCCATTCTCATGCAACATGGTAATATCTTTCCTTAACTCTTTTTCTTCAAATGGTAATAGTTTCTCCTTGTTCATGCTTTTAATTTTATCTTTAGAACATTGAGGACAATGTTAGATTTAAGTTTGGGGGTATGGGAGAAACTTTTTAGTTGCATTATAAACTCCAGAGCCTAGAAATTTATGCCTATTAAGGATGGCACTAACCAATCTAAGTGGATGGAAGCATTTTGGTTTAGGAGTTGAGGAACCAATCTGATTAGATGGAAACATCTATAAGAGTCTATTCATAAAAGCACGGAGCTCAGGTGTTAGAAATAACATGATAGTTTCACCGTATCTCGGAATCATCTTATTACTTCTGTTTTTGTTTTTGCAATTTTTTTTGTTGATGTCTGCTGGGTTGAAATAGAGTGATTGAGTTACTAAAAAAAAAACCCAGACCAATTAGACCAATCAGAATAAATAACACTTGGATAGCAATATGTGTGTGTTCTCCCTGTCTCCGTCGCCTAAACAAGCGTGGAATGCAGGATCCACGGGAATTACCATGTAATCTGCTGACAAGAAGCATGCGCTTGGATCCAAAAGATCTAATCATGTCGTTAAAAAAATAATAAAAATAAAAATAAATAAAGGTTTATTCTAAAGTCGACCACTGGTTCCCTTGTATATGCCAGCTGTGTTGATGTAGATTTAGGATTGTCGACCACTGGTTCCCTTGTATATGCCAGTTGTGTTGATATTAGTCCAGACCAGTATGTCAATCCACTAGGTCATAGGTTCATCTTGGCATTGAAGTCCATTCGCAACCATCTATTTCTATATCCATCTTCTTAATCTATTCATGTGATTTGTTTGATTACGGATATTGATGTCCATAGTGCAATTATCTGAGTAGAGCTCTGTCACTTATATATGAATTTTAGTATACTCGAGTGCAAACTCATATACACCAATTGGAATTTCGCATCAGGGTACTTCCTCCCGTAATTAATAAGTATGCCAACCAAGGAGATTCTTTAGTGCATTCCAAGGTTTTGCGTAGATAGCTAGGGTCTGGAGTAAAGGTTTTGTGGGTACACCTATGGTAAACCCTCCCGAGACTATAACTCGGCCACTAGGGCCACCTAGGGGTTTAAAGGCTTGTTGCACATGCTAAGTGCAACCGACGATGCCTGCGACAGTGAGTTAGGATTTTATTTTGTAGTTTTAATTTTCTCGGGACTAGCAAATAATAAGTTTGGGGGTATTTGATAGACGCATTTACGTGTCTATTTTCATCTCTATTATGTATATTGTTAGTACCCATTTTTGTACTAATTTTGGTATTTTATCCCTTTGTAGGTGTTTTTGGAGAAATAGGCTTTTGCAGCGAAATTGGCTCAAAAAGTTGTTGAAGGCACCTGGGAGGACATTTGCTATTCGGAATCTCATTTTGGATAAGGGGTAACCCATTTCCAAGCAGCTGCTAAGCACATACCGGGATTGGATAGGGGGACATTTTTCTTCACGGTTTTGAAAATGAAATTTGGCGGGAAAATGTGCAGTTACGAACAGATTTTAGGATTGCGATTTTGGGCTGGTTTTGAAGAGATTAAAGCTCTGATTTTTCTTGGACTTGCTTCTTAACCATCAACAAGCGAGGTATGGGTGATTGAATGGACTGTTTTGGGCTAGATAATCGGGTTTTGATAAAACAGGGAAGAAAAAAAAAATGGAAACAGGCAAGTTTTAAAAATTACACATGGAAGGTTCGTGGGATTTAGGAGAAAATATCTTCCCTGTGATTTGGAAGTATCATATACAGAGATATCTTGGGACAAAATCAGAGAAAACACGTGAAACAGATATAAGAAAAGAAATATCGCAACTTGTGGAGAAAGGGAAAAAAATCAAAGTTATTCTCGGATTTTCTTGGCCCTATGATGTATAAAAGAGTTGGTTCGAGTCCTAGGAAGGGAATGAACAAGTTAGGGGAAGTTTAGAGCCTTAGAGAAGCGAAAAAAAAATCAACTGGATTCGAACGCGTTCTGCTGCTGCTGCTGAAGAAGAAGAAGAAGAAGAACATAAGACCTACAGAGTCAGTCGGAGAAGCAGTCTTATATTCAACTACACAAAGCTCCTGTCGTTCCCGTATGCAGTCACCGAAACCTTTCAGCAACGATTCAGTCTTCTGTTTTAGACTTTCAGCGACTACAGTATACTCTTTTCTCCCTTGTAATCAGTTTTTGAGCCATAAACATGTATTTTGAGAACACGATTAATATGAGGAGCTAAACCCCTTAGCCGAGGCGACGGAGGAAGCCATTGTTTCATGAAAAGTGGTATAATTCTATTTTAATTATTTTTGCAATTTTTTATATGATTATTAGCATAGAACGAATATAGAAAAATTGATTTTTATTGAGTAGTTGTGAGTTGTTTTGATGGAACATGCTAGGTTTTAAAACGTTTGATGTTTCATGCTTTGTGATTACAACTATTACTTCAAAAATCTATTAGTGACAAATATTAGAATCACTTTAAAGAAAAAAATTGTATGAATATTGATTAGAGTTTATCAATTATTGGTCAATGGTGGAATCCAGAGTCTCGGTATTTCTTTATATTTTTGATATAAATTATTTGCATTGTTGAGTTTAATTTAAGTCTTAAAAAATCATTCACAAGTTCGAGCAACGAATCCCTCTTTTTACTACAACTTAAAAAAACACATCATTCTGCTGTTCTAATAAATTGCTCTCCTTATAGTTTCTTCAAACCTACCAGAGGCTTAAGACAAGGTGACCCTCTCTCTCCCTATCTCTTCCTTTTCTGCATGGAATCCATTTCCAGAACTCTTATTCATGCTGAGGAGCTGGGACTTATAAATGGAATAAAGATCTGCAAATCTGTGCCATCCATCAACCACCTCCTTTTTGCTGATGACTACATGATCTTCTGCGAAGCCAATTTACCCGAAGCTCAAAACATTATGGATATATTAAAGATCTTTGGAAGCACTTCTGGGCAGCTTATTAACTTCAAGAAATCTGGAGTTTTCTTCAGCAAAAACACCAACCCAAGACTTATTTCACTCATCATCAACTCTATGGGTATTCAAGTTCTTCAATTGGATGATAAATATCCAGGCTCACCTCTTTTCACCCACAGAAGCAAAATCAATTCTTTCAAACCTGGAGTTGAATAACTAAAACTGAGATTATCTAGCTGGAAAAATGTGCCTCCAAATCCAGCAGGAAGGGAAGTGCTCATCAAATCAGTCACTTCTTCTGCCTGTATCTACCAGATGAACTGTTTCAAGATCCCAAAGCAAACCTGCAAAGACATCAACAAAGTCCAAATGGACTTCTTCTGGGGAAAAAATATGGAAAATCCCACTGGTTACTACCCTAAAGCTTGGACTGAAGTCTGCAAACCAAAAGAGCTGGGAGGATTAGGTTTCATGAACATAGATCTCTTCAACAACTCTATGATCACAAAAATTGGCTGGAGGCTAGAGCAATATAAAGACTCTCTCTGGTACAAACTTATGGATGCTAGAAATGTTCTCAATATGGACATAAAATCAAAAGATGGTGACTCCTGGATATGGAAAGGAATTCTAGAAGGCATCAGCAACATTCAACAACACTGTGTCTGGAGAATTGGTAATGGGAGAAAAAACAAAATTTTGGATGATATCTAGATACCAAGCATCACTATAAGACTCAATAAACCCCCAAACTGTCCACATCATATTGAAACAGTGGAGTCACTTCTTCTGCCAAATAAAAAATGGGATGAAAATCTAGTGCATTCTTACTTCTGTAACACTATGGCTCAAACCATTACTGCTCTGCAAACTCATCCAGATGAAAAAGACAAGATCATATGGAACCTAAATGACACAGGAACATTCTCTGTCAAGGCTCTATATAAGGCAAAGATTGGCAATCTATACAGAAATGATACTATACAGGAAATTGAGAGGCAATATGGAACATGGATGTGGCTCCAGCCATTAGAATCTTTATTTGGAAATGTGCACATGGGATTCTCCCCACTAATGCTAAAACAGCTAGCATTCTGCATTACATTGATCCTATATGCACATTATGCAACAGTGGGGAAGAAGAAACCATGACACACATGTTCCTAAACTGTCATGCTGCAACATTAGTATGGCAGGAAATCATTGGCTCTCATAATTCTCAATTTGATAATACCACTATCTTCATGGACTGGCTCAATTCCTGGTTTCAAATTGGGATGACCATCCAGGAATGCAGCATTTACGCTACTACATGCTGGTATATTTGGAAAACTAGATGTGATCTGATCTTCAGACAGATCAAGCCAAATGCGGCAATTAAACAATATCTCTGCAATCACAATAGAATTCACAACAGGCCAGAGCATATTATGAATGATTTCTCTCTATTGCCTGAGGAAATTGATTCATCTATGAATCATAATATTAATCCATATAATCTGAATCAGACTGTAGCAACAGATTATGGAAAAACCATCAAAATATGTACTCTACAAGATCCTGAAAACTTGATATACTATTCTGCACTGACTATGATGGATTTTGTAGGAAACATCATTGGTACCAGAGGACATCCAGGATACTCTGGAGCTTTTCAATGGGCCAAAGAGATGCAACACACTAATATAGAGATACAAGCTGAATCCATGGAGATCCTAGTTCGTTTCAAGTTACTATACCACAAAGCTGTCAAAGGAAGATTTCATCTAAGTTACCATGAAAGAAGTAATAGTGAAGAGGAGGGCAGTAATTCTGATATCAACCCAGTAACTTTTGTTTTATTAAGACTTAATATTATCCATCGTCTTCAAAATATGGATACTTTTAATACAGCTCTCTTTTGTAAGAACAATCCTGGCAGGACGAGCAGTCCAACCAATGCCAGCTTTCTGTATCAGTCTTAGGTGCTTCTCTAGAGGCCTAAGTTTTTCTATAAAAAAAAGTGGTTGCCGAAAGAAAACTACCAACCATCTATTTCTTTACTGTGAGAGAGTTTACAAAATTTGGATAATACTAGTCTAGTATGGAATTACTTCTTTGATAGTCTCGGTCTAAATTGGGCTTTTCCTGAGTCTGTCAAAGCAAGAATATGGAATTGAAGAACCGGTAAAGACAAATCCAGGAAGCAGAAGATTTGGACTCTGTTACCTTTTGCCATTTGGTGGATTATCTGGCAAGAAAAAAACAATAGATGCTTTGCTAATAAATCTAGGAATAGTAAGCAACTTATAGTGGCAGTGAAGTGTACTATTTTTAATTGGTCACTTCATTCAAATCTTTTTGATGGTTTTCCTCTTTCGACATTAATCTGTAATTGGGATGTTTTTGTGAACTGTCCTTGACAGCTTTTGGTCTTTTGATGATCTCGGTCACCTTGAGTGACTGTTTTTTATTTTAAATATATTTTTCCCTTTCAAGTCAAAAAAAAGAAAGAAATAGATTTTCTGACCCCATTGCAGCTCTGGCAGAGTGTTTGTGGTCTTTTGAAAATTTATCCAACGACTACGACTAAGTACTCTGGAAGGAGAGTAACTTTTGAAGACAACTAACTATGCATCAAAGCTGACACACGTTTTGTAATGGGTGTTGGAATTTTAGTTTTAGCTAGGGACGGACCAGGGGGATTGATTATTATTTTTAGACCATGGCTAATACACATGGTTAACTTAAAATTTGGCTAAAAAGGGAAAAATTAGGCTTATGGACTTGGAGCGCGGCCGGGGCTAAAGACCCAATTAGCCCTCTCATAGGTTCATAAGCGGTTTTAGCTTGGGCTAAGTGAGGAAGGATTAGGTTTCACATTTTTTTTAGCATGAAATTCATTAACCAACTGAAGTCCATATACTCTCTTCCTGGAAAAAGTCTTGCATGACAAAGGCAGGCAAATTAGCTCTTATAAAAAGTATGCTAAGTAGTATCCCGATTTATATGTTGTCTCTTTTCATTGCTCCTTCAAAAATTATAACAACTATTGAAAGAATCATTAAGAATTTTTCGTGGGATACTTCAGAAACCAAGAAAAGGTATTCATCATGTGTCGTGGAAGATATGTCGTACTCCCCTAAAAGATGGCGGGTCAGCAATCAAGTCTGTCAAGGGGATGAATAGAGCTATTTTATCTAAATGGTGGTGGAGGTTTAACAATGAAAAAACTGCACTTTGGCGATCCTCCATCGCTTCCAAATATGGGTCTGCTCATTTCGATAGAGAGACAAAGAAACCAAAGGCCACTAGAAGTTGTGGAGTCTGGAAAGGTATATATTCTAATCTAAAATTCTTTAAACTTTATACCAAATTGAAGGTTGGAGATGGATCTAAAGTCCTTTTTTGGGAACATCTATGGGCTGGTGATATTCCCTTCAAGAAAACATATCCTAACATTTACTTAATAACATCTACAAAGAACTGGACGCTTCAAAAATGCGTTGCAAATCTAAGCAATGGAGGCACTTGGAAATTGGGCCTAGATTGAAGATTATCACAGGTTCAAATAAGCGAAGTAATATCTTTTATTTCAGCGATATAAATTGTAACTATAGGTGATGAAGATGATTGCTTATCTTTGACCGACAAGTCTAGCTGTTTTTCTGTAAATCCTGCTTACTCTTACATAATTAAAGAGCAATACTTGAAGTTGAAAAATCTCAGCATCTGGTCAAGATCCTGGTCACACAAGGTGGGTTTCTTTATGTGGCAAGTTTATCACAAAAAATTGGCTACAATGGATGCCCTTTATTAACGCGGTAAGGTGATTATTAATGGTTATTTAATGTGTCGCAAAGCCGGAGAATCTGTAGCTTATCTCCTATTCCATTGCACTATGGCTTCTGTTGTTTGGAGACATTTTTTCTCTTACTCGAAACAATTGTTGGTCAGCCAATTGTGCAGATCTTCTCATTAAGGCCTGAAGAGCAAAGTTCACTTCTTCACCAGGACAAACTCTTTGGAAGATTCTTCTGGCGGCTATTTGTTGGACTCTTTGGAATTGAAGGAATGAAATCATCTTCAATGATGGGGTGGCTGATGAAGTTGAAATCATAAAACAAGTAAAGTCTCAAGCCTTTTTTGGTGCCAAGACAATGACGCCATGCAAGGAATTCACTTGGATCAGATTCAAACTAATTGGGATCAATTTTTCATTTAAACTGTTTTTAAGTTGTTTCTCCTTCGCCTGTTATAGACTGGTTTGTATCTCTACTTAACTCTCTACGCAGGCCCTTTGGGTTGTAATTTTTTGCTTATCTCTAGCAAGCTTCTTTAAAATAATTTTTACCTTTTCCGATCAAAAAGAAAGAAATAATACCTATAGAGCCATTTAGTATATTTTGATTAAGAAAGGATGGGCATATGTGGTCCTAAATTTTTGTTGAGAGATTATTGTCTAACTGCTATCCGTTGTCTGGTTTCCTTCTCTATAGTGTTGTTGAATATTGTATTGTTGAGTTTGGCGCATTCTCTTTTTGTTTTCATGTTTTACTATAGTATTTAGAAATTAGAACCATCTTTTATATATTATATGCAATTGTTCACCTGTGATCGTATATTGTGTTGGAAAATTTGTCCACATAGGAGGCCGAAAAAACACAAACAAGAAATTATGTTAAACTTTAAAAGAGGATTTTTGTTCTTTTGACTTCAAGGTTCTTTGAAGATTTCTTTTAAACAAACGTTCGACCCCTCCAGATATAATTCGCTAGTACAATTGGGTAACTGACAACTTATCGAATTCAATACTTGTATTGACTCAACTAAGATTACACTAAATAAAATATATGACGATGCTCAGAGAAGAGAAAAACAAGAATTTTTTTTCTCCTACATTGATTGAGAATCAATCATCATTACTTGAAGGGATTCACACCCATTGAAGATGCCTTTCCAGTTGACATACATGATGTCTAATGAGAATGGTTATTTCTTATGTGAGCCATCATGTCTCTTCGTATTCAAACTAAAATTTGAATCATGAACCCTCTTTCATAGCGGAAAACAAAATACGGAAAACAATTTATTTTCTATGATATTGAACATATCCAACATCTTTAAGTGTGTTACTGAAGATCTTTCATTCAGATATGATATGGACTCAGATCAATGGATGCCGAATATGAACATAATCACAATTTTCGAAGATATTTACGCCTTTTTAACAAAGAATCAAAGTTTGAAAACTTAAAAATCAAAATGAGTGGAGATGAATGAAGAAACAATTTGTTGGAAAATATCGATCTCCTTTTTAGATTACATGCAGTTAACATCTTTGACGTATTTTTATTTTCTTTTTAGAATTTATCGATCTCCTTTTTAGATTACATGCAGTTAACATCTTTGATGTATTTTTATTTTCTTTGTACATATCAGCTGGTTTGCCCGAGTGGTTAAGGTGGAAGACTTAAGATCTTCTGCACATAAGTGCGCATGGGTTTGAACCCCATAGCCAACATTTATTGGTTCATATATCCATTTTTGTTTTTGCTTGTATGAAATCTCTAAATTACCAGGAAGTGTCATTAAAATTTTACAATTTATCGTTATTTTATTTGTTTTATATATATATCGAAAACAAATGTAGATTTATCTTCTGCACGTCAGTGCGCATGGGTTCGAACCCCATAGGAAGCATTTATTGGTTCACATATCCATTTTCGTTTTTGCTTGTACGAAATCTCTAAATTACCATGATTGTTGTTTTTTCATTAAAATTCTACAATTTATCGTTATTTTTATTTACCATTTTTTATGTTGCATGGAAACTTCAAATACTGGTTACATCAATAAAAAATCAATAAAAATAAAAATATGGTTCTCCGTTAAATTTAATTTAGAAAATTCGTGCAGAAACAAAATAGAGGATATATAA
>JAJJMB010014260.1:4014377-4168142 GCA_023531105.1 Papaver atlanticum | reverse complement strand
AAGATACTACATGCTAGTGCTATGAAAAAAAGAGAAGATACTACATGTTGTTTAGAAAATTTGTGCAGAAACAAAATAGAGGATATATAATCAAATAAATTTGTGTATATGCTTCAAAAAAAAAAAAAATTATGCATGGAACAAATAAGAGAATATATAATTATAAACAAATAAATACTAGATTGGGCTCTTGTGCTCTGGAAAAAAAAAAAGAGAAGATACTACATGCTAGTGCTATGAAAAAAAGAGAAGATACTACATGCTGGCTATGGGGTTCGAACCCATGAGCACTTAAGTGCAAAAGATCTTAAGTCTTCCCCCTTAACCACTCGGGCAAGCTAGCTGATATGCACAATGCATGAAAAAACTTTTAAGAGCTTGTAGTGTATTACAATAATGCCCATAACATCTTTGTCCGAACTATGAACTGGTAATGGAAAAAGATAAAGTCAGAGAGAAATGATGGACTAGAACTACCAGTGATTCTCCATTACCAGTGATTCTAGACCAGTGATTCTAGTTACCAGTGATTCTAGTTACCAGTGATTCTAGTTGGTGTGATTCTCCATTACCGGATTCTATCTACTTTAATTCTAGTTACTGGTATATGTTGCTTTTATAGAATTAATTTACATCTGGAAGATCATATCAATCCTCACTCTAAGTGACCTTTAATCAAAATATCAAGCTATTCTGCTACTTCAGTTTTCTACCAAGATCGAATACGCTTGGTTTTGTCACCCTCCTGGAAATAATTCGATTTCTATTTCGAGATTATCCTTTTATATATATGGATCAAGATAAAAACAACACAAGAAAAAGGAAAAGATCTTCACCAAATTTGATAATTCAAGACAACAACACAACAAAGAAAAGGAATCGAAACTATGAGAGTACTACCGTAGTCATGAAGAAAACAGGCAAACAGAAAAACATCAAAGATTCAAACTACAACAACTTTAAATTTAAGAATAGGAGAGAAAAACTATTAGTTCTCCTCACTGCTGTCGGAAGAAACAGCCTCAACATCGACTACTTCTGGTTCAGATTCAGGCTTGGCATCAGGAACAAGACTTTCATCTCCAACAACACCATCCTCACCAACTATAACATTACTACCACTGATGATTCCATCAACACCTCCATTACCAAGTTCAACATCAACAACAACACCATTGTCTACATTGACTTCATCATCCTCACCATTATCATCATTTACAATATCATCCTCTATATTAAAATCCCCATAAATTGAGATCCTCCTTTGCTTCACAATAAGTTACGTAATTATAATCACATTCTGGTGAATGTCTGTCACATACGCCGCTAAGCCTGCCGGACCCACAACATTGAGCAACCCCGCGCCGTGCGGGGAATCCATAAGGATGATTTCGATGAAATATCCATCGATCCTCCACATAATCAGCTCTCATGCGATTAGTAACCCTAACCCAATTAAAGTGCCTTACCATGGATATCAAAGAAATTTTTATCAATAACAATACCAGAAACGCCCTGTTAATGGATATCAGTTTCCTCTTTATAAGCCTTTGGGAGGAAATCAAAGAACAGTCGATGATAACTATGTAACCACTCATAATTTCGAGGAAAAACTTATAAAGAAGTTAATGTCGAGGGGAGATCAGACGTTACTAATGGGTAACGAAGTGGTGCTATAATAATGTCTTTCTTAAAAATATCATGGCTAATTGCTTGTCCTTATCCAACTCTGGTTTGGATAATGGTTATTCTCAAACTGTTTTGAGGTTCTTAAAAACGGATCATCATGATTCCGATCAGTTTCTTATCGGCCAGTATCTCCCGAGCTGGTTTGATTCCGAGTTGGCCTCTCATGAGGGTTGGACTATACTAATATCTTATCTCATTCTGTCCTTACAGGTATCGGAAAGCCCAGTTGGAAAGTGGGAATATTTGGTTAGGCCGAATGTCACCAGCACACGGACCACTTCAACCCGAAGGCTTAAATCCAACTACTATGCTTCTGAGTCAGGATCTTATCCACCAGTGGAGCTGTGTAATGCCGACAGAAAAATTTCAGTACCCGACATTCAACATTTCCTCATAGTCTACACCTGTCCATTCATCAAAAGCAACCACGTCTGTTGCTCTAAACATCATATCGTGTTTACGCTAATAACCCTATTAGCTATCACGAATCAAAAAATCTTGAGTGATTTAGGCAAACATTACCCATACCCCACCCTCTCTGCAGCAAAAACACTTTCAATCACACATCAGAGCCCCCAAAATTACCTATCAATACCTTCACCCGTCAGAAAAAATCAACAATACGGATTTGAAATTTCTCTCAACCATGCCCAATGTCAGAGATAGTTATATCAATTGTTTTAGAAACTATATTACTAGATATCATCAAATTTCAAAAAGCAAATTAGTTTCATCAATTGGGTATCAGAACCGTGAAGAAACTATAATTATCTTTGTAGAACTGTATCAGTATAATCAAAAATTTGTAGTGATAATGGAAAATTCGTTTCTGAAAGATATGGCAAGACTGACAAATCAAATGGAGGAGCAGGTAAACCTACCAGATAATGAAATTGAAGAGGTTATTATGGAAAAAAAGCATTATTCTTCTAGCAAGTGATATAGATTAGAATTTAACAATGCTAGGAAGGATAGTATCAACTTCAAGTGTTCTACAATGGGAGTTCATCAATGCAGTGAGAGGATTCTGGAAACTAACAATAACCCCAACAATCTCACCATACAAGCACAAGCATTATACAAATGTCTACATACTCAAGTTCCATAATGAATCAGACTTTCATAAGATGAAGGAATTTAAACCATGGTTTGTTAAAACAGATGTTGTTGTTCTTAAAATTATCCCCAAATCAGGAATACCAAAAGATGACAGTTTATCTCTTACACATGAACTGTTTTGGCTCAAAGCTGTTGATGTACCAATTGGGTATATCTCAGTATAAGGCTTAACAAGAGTAGTTCAGCCAGCTGGGGTTTACCAGAAGCATGATAAGCCTTTTGGCACAAACATGTTGGAAAAGAATGTTATGATCCAAGTTATGACGGACCTCAAGAAGAAGGTGTCAAGACAAATGGCTGCAGTGACCGAGGAGAAAGAAAAAACTATCATCAAATTTTAATACGACCAGTTACCTCTCTTTTGTAATGTGTGTCATGTTATTGATCATCTAGCTCAGTTATGTGAGGGAAGTAACAAGTGGATAAACCCGAATATTAAGAACAAGGGAGAAAGTAGTGGAAATACTAGTGTTGCAAAGAGTTTCAAAAAAATCAGTGAAGTAGTGAGTGAGGAAGGTCAGGAAAAACAGAACTTTGGCCCTCCATGTAGTGATGCTTTGATGCTGAAAAGTGGGGTTGGATATAAAGGAAGTGGTGGAGCTGTGTTCTATCAACATGAAGTCATTGAGGTGGAGAAAGTGGGGCAGGAAAAACAGAACTCTGACTGCTTAAAGCCATATACATTGATGCTGGAAAGGGGAATGGGGAGAGTAAACTATGAGAATGCACACCTTGTTGTGGAGAAAGGAGCAACAAAATCCATAATGGGGGAAAAACAGAATAATGTGCAAATGGAAGACAATGAGGAAGAATACAAAGTGTCCAGTAGTGGTACTGAACATCATGCAACTCTTACTGAAAAGTGCCAGATAACACTACTAAGCATTTTGAAACGAAGAGGAAATATGTTCGAAAACCTAACTCGAAACCTCAAAAAAAAGGAGGTTCACTTCCTAAGCCAAAATCTGAAATCGGAAAGGTGTATGGAACTAATCTTTCTCTAGAAAAAAGGAAGATGGATCTGGTTGAACCAAACAATATGGTAAGTTCTCGGAAGGTGCAACAATGGAATAACAACAATATGGAATGGAGTGGCCAGCTGCCGATTCAAGATGGAGCCATGTTTAACATGGGCATAACCACTAAACAGTTACCAAAGACACAGAAAAAACCAATAGAACCAGAAAAAACTCTTTTTGATCATAATTTCTCTGTGGGTGTTACAATTTCTCCAACGGGCGGAAGCATTATCCGGTCTCAGAGTACTATGGTGGACAAAGCAACTGATGGGATGAAAGGTCCACAACAGACACACCAGAATATTTCCACTAGCCAGGGCATTCAGGTATCAAATATTTCTCATCCTAAATACTCTTTAATGTATGCTTTGTGCATCAATTATGAGAATCATTTTGATCATATCAGTGCATACCGTAACTCCAATCATGATCTTATTGTCTGCTTCAAATTCCATCTGTTCAACAATCATTATATGCACTATGTTGGTAACCTTAGAGTGGTTAGTTGGAACTGTAAAGGGCTAGGTAATGATGCTACCCAATCTCACTTAAAAGATTTGGTTAATTTGCATGACCCTGATGTTATCTTCATAAGTGAAACTAAAAACAAAAGAGAATATGTGAGTAGAGTAATAATGGGTCTAAATTATAAGTCTTATTTCATTGTGGACCCGGTGGGTCTGTCGGAGGTCTAGCTGTGGCTTGGAAACTAGGAATCAACATTCATGTGGGTTTGTTTTGTGATAATTTGATAAACTGCCATGTTCGGGACAAAGTTACAAGAAAAGAATGTGTTTTTTCTTGTGTTTATGCCCCCTCCAACTGGCCACAAAAGTTATCATTCTGGAAGTACATAGCTAGTTTAGCTAATTCTTTTAACGGGGAATGGATTGTGATGGGCGATCTTAACCTTACTTTAAATGCATGGGAGAAAAGAGGTGTTGGGTGCTTCAATAATTCCGAAGTTGAGAAGATTAAACAACTCCTAGAATTTGCAAACCTTGAAGACTTAGGTTTTGTGGGGTACAAGTTCACTTGGTCTAACAGAAGAGAGGACAGTGGGATGACGGAAGCAAGACTGGACAGGGGTATGGCAAGTGCGATTTTCTGCGGTCAAAACAAGAATGCAACTATAAAACACGGATCACTCTCCAATCATGCTGAATACTAATTCCAGATCCAATTCAGGTCACAAGCCATTCAAGGTCTTGGGTATTTGGCTAAATGAACAGTCATGTTTGGATATTATATCTACCACATGGGAAAATCCATTTAATGGGAGTAATGCCTATAGAATTGTTCGGCTATGGAACAAACACGCTTTTGGGGATATCAAAACCAACATCAGTAAAGCCAAAACCAATCTCGGCAAAGCCATTTCAAACCTAATCATCAATAACAGGTCCCAGATAATAAAACAATGTGAAGAAGTGTTGGCTCATTGGTACAAGGTGGAGGAGATATTTTGGAAGGACAAAAGTGGGGAACAAGAAATCCAGTTGGGAGATAGAAATACTCAGTACTTTCATAAGAAAACCCAGAAGAGGTGGAGAAGAAATAGGATTGAAGCAATATAAGATAACCAAGGTAATTGGGTAGAAGGTAAAGAAACAATATCTTCCGTAATCACTGAACATTTCAGTAGTGTTGCGTCTACTTCGAATCCAAGCTCCTGCAACGATTATCTGAACATGCTGCGTCAAGTGGTCAGTCAAGAAGACAATGAAATGCTCACTCATCCTCCGAATTTAGAAGAACTAAAATAGGTAGTATTCTCCATGAAACCTGACTCATCCCCAGGACCGGACGGATTCACTGCTAGATTTTTTCAAAAGAACTAGGAGGTGGTAAAGCACGACGTCTTAGCTATGGTAAATAGTTTTTTCACTTCTGGTTTCATCTTGAGAGAAATAAATGCCACATTTATATCTCTCATTCCGAAGACTGATTTCCCTCAGTCTGCTAGCGACTACAGACTTATTAGCTTGAGTAACATTGTTTATAAGATTATATCTAAAACCCTTACAAATAGGTTGAAGTGTCTGTTACCTAGACTGATATCTCCGTATCAGTCTGCTTTTGTGCAGGGTAGGCAGATTTCTGATAATGTGCTAATTACATCGAAATCATTCATACGATGAGAACCCAGAGGGGAAATGAGTTCCTAATGGGCATCGAAATCGACATGTCGAAGGCATTCGACAGGGTCGAGTGGAACTTTTTGTTACATGTCATGAGGAAGTTTGGATTTAGTGAACAGTGGTGCCAACTTGTTAATCAATGTATCAACACCGTTTCATCTTCTGTGATGGTAAATGGTGTGCCGGGAAATTGTTTCATTCCCACTAGAGGCCTAAGGCAAGGAGATCCGCCATCTCCTTACCTTTTCATAATGTGTGTGGAAGTGTTATCCCGTGCAATAGATAAGGCTGAGGATTCCAACCTCATCCATGGGATAAAGGTGGGGATAAATGCTCCACCAATCTCCCATCTCTTATTTGCCGATGATCTTTTAGTATTTTCATTTGCCTCTAACTTCGAAGGTGAGAACATCTTAAAAGTTTCACTGACTTTAGTAATGCATCAGGTCAGTTGATAAATTTCGAGAAGTCCGGAATTTTCTTTAGCATTAACTCCCATCAGAACACTATTGATAGTGTTAGAAACATTTTGGGGGTTAGTAGGATAGCTTTGAATGATAAGTACTTAGGCTCACCCCTTTTTACACACGCATCTAAGGTGAAGTCTTTTCAAAATGTTATGGATAGGGTCGAAAATAAACTTTAAAACTGGAATAATGATATGTCATGTGCTGCCAAGTCTGTTCTAATTCATACTTATACTACTACTATTCCTATGTATCAAATGAATTGTTTTAGGATTCTTGTTACAGTTATTAGCAACATTAACAGGATACAACGTGATTTCTTCTGGGGAAAAGATGTTTCCATATCCATAGGAGTTTATATAAAAGCATGGAGTAATGTTTGCATCCCAAAGGAAATGGGGGGGTGGGGGGTGGGTCTGGGGTTCTTGAATTTGCGGAGTTTTAACAATGCTATGCTAGCAAAGATAACGTGGAGACTTGTGCATGATCCTGGTACAATGTTGGCTCAGGTAATGAAGCACAACTACTACCCAGATCATAACTTATTAAACAGTGAAAAGGTATGCCCGGACACTGCTTCGTGGGGTTGGAAGAACATCAATAAAGAAATGTCTAGAATCAGAAACAATTCAGTTTGGATGATAGGAGACGGGAAGAATATAAGAATATGGGAGGACTTGTGGTGTCCCGAGGTAATGGGTAATCTGCAACCACTTAATCGACTAAGCAAGAGGTTCACTTTCGTTGCTGAGCTATTTGATTGTACAGGTGAAAGGTGGAAATGGAATATAAGTCTATTGAAAGTTTGTTTTCAGAGAGAGGTAGTGGAAATAGTTGGTGGAGTTAGAATCAATAAGAGGGGCGAAGACAAACTGGTATGGAACCTAGAAAATAGTGGAAAGTTCACAACTAAGTCACTCTACAACTAGATTGTAACTACCGTCCAACCTGAGCAGCAACATGACAGTGATATATGGAGCAAGGTCTAGAGTCTCAACACAATGCCAAGGATTAAAACTTTCCTTTGGAAATGTGTCCACGACATCTTACCCCTTAATGAGAGGATTGCAAGAATCATTCCAGAAATAAACAAGGCGTGCCCTTTGTGTGGACAACATGAAGAAACTCTAACCCATATCTTTATGGAATATGTTTTCACTTTAACTGTTTTTAATAATATTGGTTTTAACATTGATTTTGTTTTGAACAATCAGGTACAACTTCTTGGATGGGTTAGAAACTGGTTTGCTAGAAATGATATTAAAGAAAAAGGAATACTAAATTGGCCAGAAACTATGGCAACAATTATGTGGGGCATTTGGAAAACTAGATGTGATCTAGTCTTTAGGAAAATAAAGCCAAATGTAGCATACACTAAGTACAATATTACTTCATTAGTCAAGGATAATGTTAGAAGTAGGATGTCATTAGATAAGGAGGAAGAGATAAACATTGCTAGTTGTGAATGTATGACAAATCCACCAATCATGTCTATGAAAATAAATGTAGCTGTTTTATGGGATTTGGATAATAATAATTCTGCCATTGCTCTAACTTGTTCTGATCATTCAGGTGCTTACTCCAGGGCCAAATGCTTTCATACAGCAGGAGCCAGCCGAGAAGAATTAGAGTAAAAAGCGGTTTCACTGATGATCAAGTGGATTCAACAATTGCATCTTCAGATAGTACAAATTGAGGGTGACAACTTGAAAGTCCTTGAAGCTACTAGGAAAGTGGTAAACAACGTAACGAAAAGCTCCACAAGGTTGCAGGATGGAAACAACCTAAATTTTCATGTTTGTATGGAAGGAATAAGAACCCTTAACTTAATACCAGCTTCTGAAAACTGTATATCCAGAAGTCTAGCGGCAGTAAGTCTCGCGGAATGTTTAACAAACTCATGGCCTGGTAACTCCTTTTTGCATTACTTGAATCACCGGCCTGAGGAGTTCCAAGGAAACCATTATCAACTCGTGTAAACATCAGGGTCTCCCTGTTTTCTTATTAAAAAAAAAAAAACTATGAAATGTTGTTGCCATCTTTTCGCCAATGACTATTTTTACCACTTCGGCATGGCATATTTTGTTTTTTCACCACTTTGACAGATTTGACTGGTGTCCATCATTCTTTCTGGCTTTATGGGACCAGCTGCTGTGTAGATACGAGCATTTGCATACCTACGCAAGGGAAAGTCTTCCAATTACTTTTTCCCATTTAAGCTGGTTTCAGTCTCTTGTCACTTTTTTACCCCATCTCTTCCTATTATTTTTTACTTTCTTTTTACATAAACTTTATTCTCCCTGATTAAAATTGTCAGCTCCATGTGACTGAAATTAGCAAATCCTGTTCTGCATAAAGGTCAAATTAAGCTCCTAATAATAAGAGGTGGTACTATCTCCAAAAATGCAACTTTTGTTTTCCACCAGAGATTAATTGTACTGTAAGGAAAGCAACCACAAATTTATTCATTTAGTGAGTTCTTACCCAACTCAATTAATACAATGAGTAAATGAAATTAGTTGATAATAACAACCTAATCACATGTGCTTCTTCCGGTTACAAGACAATGCAAACAACCAGTTACTTGTTTAAGCCCCATCGACAGGCCTACAACTTTATAAGCTTCCTTAAGGGCCTAACTTAATTAAGATTTTTGAAGCCAAATTATTTTTGGCAAAATCTTACTATGTGGATGACTTGGATAATAAAATTGCATTAAATGGTGGGGATTTTTCTTTTTTTCTTTTGAATGATAATTTTTTTTTATATCAATCAAAGTATGCGTTATATGAAAATGAACCACCAAAATAAGAGGAGAGATTGTACAGTAAAGACTATACATGCATCTGGTATCTTCTTCTTCTTCTTCTTCTTTTCTTAATCGGAAGAGATGATTTATTAGATATAAAGAATGTAATAGTAGAGAAAATACACAGAAATCACAGAAAAATCACATCCCAGTAACCCAGTTATTGAAGACTGAACATGTAAAGTCAAGTGCACTCTTCTTCTAGCGGCTCTAGCCGATGCTAAGACTAAATATTTTTTCCAGCACCTACAGAAATTACAGAAAAATCGCATCCCGGTAACCCAGTTATTGAAGACTGGACATGTAAAGTTCAAGTGCACTCTTCTTCTAGCTGCTTTAGCCGATGCTAAGACTAAAGATTTCATCTCAACACCTAAATTCAAGTCCGTTTTGAAGTTGAGTTATTTTCTCAAAGATACGATTTATTTCCTTCCAGAGTGTAAATACAAACGAAGTAGTAATGAGACTCCAAATGCAATATCAGAGCTGGAGAAGTGCTTAATTAGGATGCCAACCGTGAGCCAACATTTTCATATTCATAGGCACAACCCAAGACCAATGTTGACTAGGTAAAACCAATGACCACACTTTATGCGAAGTTTTGCAGTATAAGAAAATATGATCTTGGGTCTCAATATCATTACCACGGAGAACACATGAGTTGTAAATCATAATAATTTTCTGCTGCATAATGTCAATGAAGCTTACAAATATTAAGCACCAAGCCAAGAAGTTGATTCAGGGAAGGATGGTCGGCTTCCATATAAAAGCATGAGGAAAATCATTCACACCAAAATTTGACACCAACTTTGAGTATAAAGATTTTGCGGTGAAAGTACCAGAGTTATGTAGGGACATCTTCTTGTGTAAGGTAAGTTGTCAAGTGCTGTAGGGGAGTTACCAATGAAAAATAATAGTTCAGCTAATATATTTATCCCAGGACCAGCGAGAGTTCTTTTAAAGTCAAACTTCCGACTACCATCCATCTTAACCATATGTACAATCTTTGAGTTTTTCTCTCTTGATAACTTGTGAAGATTAGATAATGTGGAAGCAAGAGAAGCATCTCTTGTTCAAATATCATTCCAAAAAGCAATTTGTCATCGTAGTATAGTAGGAAAGTTATTGGGTGATGACATGATACTAATGGTCTGAGTTAGAAACTTGTCAAGACTGAATTTTTTATCGATCAAAAAAAGAAAAATTAGATTATCAATAAAGAGGACTAAAGTAAAGGCTCCTCCAATTAGTTGTCGCTTGTTGGAATATCACACTCTTAAATTTCTTTACCAACAAGACCCAGCTGAACTTGCAGTATTTAACATACTAATAGTTTGTGTAACTGGAAAGAAATGGAAAGTTATTTTCTAGCCAAATAGACCATATGATAGCATCATGAATGAAGTTCCAAATCTACTCAACTTCCCTGTTCCAAGTTTCAGAGAAAAAAATTGTTAGAGCATCAAGGCTAAATTAGTTTCCAAAATCGTGGTGATTTTTCCATCTAAATGTTCTCGTAAATAATCCCAAAATTTAGCATCTAGATCAGGTACTAAGTATCTTCAGGGAGCCTTCCCCTTCGAACTTTCACGAGATATGAAAGCTCGCAGGGATATGCAACATTTCTCTTGGGTGGCGTAGGCATTTCCCTATAAATAACTCCACCAATACAGGAGAATCATCTTCCAACATTTGGTCACCAACTATCGCTTTGGCCGAGTGGTTAAGGCGTGTGCCTGCTAAGTACATGGGGATTCCCCGCGAGAGTTCGAAACTCTCAAGGGACCGATACATTTTTCATTTTGCTTTTCCTCCCTTTTTTTTCTCTCTCCCACCACCTGTGTTTGTACGACACGTGGCGGTACAGCCCTTCAGTGAGATAGTGAGAGGACGGGAGAACAGGACTCTGATTTGGTTTCTTCACATGTAATGCGTTTGCCAGAGAGTAGTAAATAGTACTCCACACGCTCACACAGTTGCTGTTCCCTCAGCAGCATCAATCAATGTACATGTACTGCACCGAGAAGACCCTGTCAACTTTGAAAAATATGCTCACTTACTTGAAAAGCGAGAAAAAACTCTTCAAAATCATATCCTGTTCACATAAATCTCACACAGTTTTCATTTCAGGGTTCATGGACTTCATTTCATGGTTTATGGACTTGTAAGAGTGTAGAGTGGTCAAGATTCTTGTTTTTGGAGTTTACTTGTTATAATCACGCTCAGGAAAATACGATGAATGTTCCTAGCATATGAAGCCAATTGGAAGAGTGACAGGAAACGTTAGGTAATGGCTACAATTCTAGTAGTACCGCCAGAGGCCGGCATGAACGTATATCGTCTGCATTACCCATTGGATGCTACTGAGAAAATGACAGAATTGTTTCAATAACATAATGGAATCAACTGACTTCTCTACTCCAAAGTGTTTTAATATGCACATGAGACGACTGAGTTACTCCAACCTAAGAGACTTGATAGGAGACGTAAATGTAACGATCATATATCTTATTTTTCTTTGTAATAGACAAGTCAATTAGCATGGCTGCTTTATGGAATATAAGTCCGCATGGACCATGACCTATGTAAATATTTTTCCACAAACAAGTCGAAGTTTTAATAATCACTCTGAAGACTTCATATGTGGAATTTGTATCAATCCAGCATCGCAATCAGTTTTCTGTTACTTCTGTAACATTGGATGGTTAGGGTTTATCTTGTGGGGTGTGTGCACAGTAAGGTCAATTTCTTTTTTCACTGACATCTCGCGAGTAAAATTTTTAATGCAGGCAGAAACAAAAAATGGTTATTACAACATTGGTCAGTAATTTACTACCTTAAAGCCAATGCAGAGAAACACAGACCTTAAAGCCAATTCAGAATTGGACCTTAAAGTCAAAGCAGGAAACAGATATGGTTTATGTTTCCAAAGTTTTGGTGTGAAGATAAAATTGGTGAGTTTGTAACATGTGCTTTTCGTGGTTTCTGGTTAAATATGAATTTGAAGGTTATTAGTTCACTGCATGCTAATTGAGTTCTGTAAACACTGCCATAGATTGTAAACGCCGCGCAAGAATACCACACTAGATGGTGAAGCAAAGGTGATATGAATACAAGACTTTACCTCAATGTTCATTATGTATCGGCGTAAAAATCATTAATAACAGTTCTGACGATCAATGGAATCCTTACTACGTGTAAGGCATTTTTCCATGAAAGACTTCCAAATGCGTATCTACCTTGTATTATTAGTTTAGATTGAAAACACACCTTGAACTTCAGCTTGGTTGTTGTGGAGTTGAACGATAAAACCGATGGGGTAACTTGTAGTATCACGCCAGGGGGAGCTTTAACACTAGCCGTATAAACGGAGTTCACAAGTCCCACATTTGTAACAGTTCTCCAGACAACTGAGCTCTTGCGTAGCTCTGGAATAAAAATGGAAGGCAGGTTGAGGTTTGTTTGCAACTTCGATGATTCCTTAGAGCACATGACAGGATGCTTTGTCATTAAGCTGATTATAGAGCTGTTGTACCCCATGGAGCAAAGGAAATGTACATGGTCTAAGATTCCCATGTCATAAACTAGACCAGGATCAAGTGCTTTGTTAGGATTAACATGGCCACCTCCATAGTCGAATGGGTCAGCCTGCTTGTGTGGAGCTCCCTCGGCCACGATATTTAGCCCGTACTCGTCTTTAATGGAAGCTTCAGGGATAGACAGAGAGGGGTCAATGAATTGGTATCCCACACTTGAATCAAAGAGAAATAATGGGTATAGCATTGGATTGGTACTTCTTTTTACCTGTTGTGATCAGTGCAGACTTTATTGCCGCTGGGCTCCAGTTTGGGTGTACAGTTTTAAGAAGAGCCACGACACCGGATATATGGGGACAGGACATGGAGGTCCCTGATTCAATATTGAATTCAACAGGTAATTGATTGTGATCCATACTAGATGATGGTGGCGAAAGAGAAGGCCATGAGGCCAAGATATTTACCCCGGGAGCTGCAATGTCTGGCTGCATATCAACATTTGGCATAAAAAAGTTCTCAATGGTAAGGATAAAGTTCCGAAAATGAGAGAGACAGTGAGAAAAAACCTTCAATACTGCTGGAGTGAGAGAGCTAGGTCCCCGAGAAGAAAAAAATGCCACTTCTGGAGAAGTCACCCTTCCTAGAACTGTCTTTGTACGACTAAACCTAACAACCGGTTCCCTGTATGTGAATAACCCATCAAGATACTTTACAATTGATATTAAGCCGGGTAATGTTATGCAGGGGAGTTTAACCAAGGCACTAGGTGAACGAGAACAAGTTAAAAAAGAAAACGGTATAATAGGCAATGACAAGCCAATAAAATTTTGTGTTTTAAGAATGATTGCTGCAAACCAGTCAACTCACACCATGGCATTTCAATTGTGACCAAGTTATGCTGGAAAAGTCACCATGTTTAGGAGTTACCTTGTAGTGCCCATATACGTAAGAAGTAATGTTGCCATCTCATAATCCACTTGGATGAATGGAAAATCCAGTGATAAACCAATTGTCTTTGTTGGAAACTGAGCAAATATGACTCCAACACCCCCCACTCTGGTCACAGTCCTAGTAGCAAGCGCACCAGACGTCTGTTGTCTGGATTGGAAACAAAGGACCACTTTTCCTTTTGCTAAAGTTGCATTCAAAGAACTCACATCACAACTCCTGGAAGAAACCAATTATATGGGATATAAGCATTTTGTCTGCAGAGAGTGAACAATGGGTGAAGAGCTGAATACAAATTAGACAAGTTACTTGTGATAATCTAAAATAAAAGTTAAGATCAAAATCAAAAGTAGAGCTGCTTTACTTTGCTTTATCTTCGTCTGAATCACTGGAAGCAATATCTTGTCCAAACACTATTGGGTATAATTTGTGAACATGCTTCCCAATATAAAATGCTTGTCCCTGCATGAGAAAATAATTTCGAACTTTACAGGGATACATGGTATGACTTCCCTTGCAGTTGAAATGGCATTATAAAGACAGATATGGGTACAGCACACATGCATTTACTGATCTCTAGCACCTCGTCACTTTAAGTTATACCTTTAAACTAGATGCAACCAAACCTTGAGCTTAAAGTAGAAACTGAAAGAAAAAACTGACTTCCTTCGTCGATTACATGCTAGCCAAGTTTTTCCAAGTAGAAAAGAAACACCAAAGGATAAGCTTATAAAGATGGTATATATTAACTTCCGTTTTGTTTGAGCTTTTGATTTTTCTTTGCAACTAATAAAGTCTGCTCAAAGACACATTCATATCAGTCTTTAAAAGGAAAAATGAGAAAATTACCACAATCGTTTGGTTGTTCCCAAAGGTGATCGAAGTAGGGAAAGCTCTATCAATAGTGCTTGCTGCCACAGTTATTACCCAAGGCGCGGTGTTTATAACTGTCTGGGGGTAAGGACCAGAATTGCCTCCGGAACAAATCACAGTGATTCCTTTAGCCACAGCGTGAAAAGAACCAATGGACAAAATGTCCTCTACATATGAAGCAAGTGGTGGTGCTGAGCCAAGAGACACTGAAAGCACATCTACACCATCATAAATGGCATCATCAAACGCAGCTAAAAGGTCAGCGGAGCTGCAGCCACCAGTAGCCCAGCAAACTTTGTATATTGCCAACCTAGCTGATGGAGCACCTCCCCTTGCTACTCCACGAGCGAGACCAAATAAGCTTGCATTTTTCACCAGACTACCAGCTGCAATAGATGAGGTGTGAGTACCATGGCCTACTGCATCCCTTGGAGATAAGAACTCGACACTTTCACTTGTATTTAGAGTACCGAATTCTGCCTCATATCCTTTGATGTACCAACGTGCACCAACAATTTTCCTACAGCGTGAAGCGTATCAGTAGATCAGCAAAGCTTGGACAGGCCAACAAACAAGATAATTTAGCAGGCGCCAATTCTTTTTTATATGATTTAAGGTGAAGACATAATAATGAGAAAGTGCTCTAAGTGAGAAAATCCTTTACTTAAGTAGCTCCCTAACCTGTTACAGTGAGAAACACTAAATTCTTCTCCTTCTTCACACACCCCTTTCCATCGAGACGGAACTTCTCCCATTCCATGATCTATGAAACTTTCGGACTCCGGCCATATTCCTAAACAAGAGATACAAACAGGTAAAACCACTTCTGGATATCCAAATTAGCCAAAGAAAAAGATCTCACAAAAACAAAATGAACACATGTTACATGTACATACCAGTATCCATGATACCAATAATTGCCCCATCACCCCCTTGTCCCATATTCATGATTCCGCCCGGACTAACGGAATCCAACTGCAAAAAATCCCAGCTTCTAGTTGTCTGTAAACTAAGAATTTGGTTCGGCACCACACCAATAACTTGAGGAAATTCTGCATTTTACATTATTCTTTCAACAAAACTGCAAGATCAAAATTCAATCCCAAATCCGAACAAGAGAACACATTTTGTTTCATCATTTCATAAAATGATCAAAGGAGTGAGTTGATAGACATACCTGCAATAGTTTGTGCTTGGGATTTTGTTAGCACTGCAGCAAACCCAGAAAACCCATGCTTGTAACTATACAAAAGTGAAGCTTTAACCTCTTCTTCACTATAAACAAGTCAATTACAAAAGCACATCAATATTGTTCTAGCATCAAATTGGTTGTGTGTATTCAAACTCTAGTAAATCTCATCAAATTAGAAACTTAAAATGAAGCTAAAAAAAGACAAACCTGCTGAATAATGTAGAAAGGATATTAAGGTGAGATTCATGAACAAGTTTAGGTTCCAAATGATGTTTCTTCTCTCCCATGTAAACAATGTGAACCTAACAAACACAAACCAACCTCATAAACCATCAATCCAAAAATAAAAAGTTATGAACCAGAAACAAAAGAAAAGATGGAAAATTGAAGAATAAATTTCAGAACTTACATTGCTAGTAGAGGTGATGACTATGAGGCTTTGCAGAGAGAGAAGAACAAGAAGAAAAAGGGAAGTAGCCATGTCTCACTTACTCAAGGAATTGCACAGAAAAGGATAGTTTTATATTTTGGAGGGAGAGAAAAACTAAGAATAATTTAGTAATTTGATTTTGTCCAAGGGAGTTTTAGATGTGGTTACCAAAATTACATCTTGTCTTCTTCGTGAGAGACTATGTAGTGACATGTAATAGTAGACTTTTGAAGTCATTGTTTGCAGTAAGTATACCTGCTCTGCCACTACCGGTCTCTGGGTTGCATATTTATCATTTTGGTGGGGTTAATTGGACCATTTGGTCAAATACTAAATAGTACTGGTTGATTGATGTGGTTTGTTTCTGGTATTGTTAAAGTCTGAAACCTTAATGAGTAACAAGTAAGAACTAATAACAGAAATGATAGCGAATTTACTACTGTTGATGATGTTTTCGTTTTTGAGACTCCAAAATTCCAGAAGCCAATTTGGGAAAAGAGATGGTGAACTCATGGATGTGCAGGTTCAGTGACAGAATGGGCTTTACAGACACAGGCTGCACCGGAACAGATGTCAGACCGCCAGGAGCTCTTTCAGTTTCAACCTCCATTTCACTGTTTCAAGCTCAATATTGGGTTTCTAAACTTAAATATACGCTAGCAGGGTCTAGAAATTCATTCAAACAAAAGAAATCACTTGATGCAGCTACAAAATGACAGACCAGGTGAAATGGCCCTATAGAAGCCTTCACCGAGTCGAACACTGACCAAAAACATGAGCTATACTGCCTCCATTTTTAGGACTAATGTGCATGTTTTGAAACACCGGGAACATCATACAGTGGCGTAACAAAAATAGGTTTCTGATTCTCCGCAAAAAATGAAAAGAAAGGGGTTGCTGAGCTTTCACAGGACAAGAACAAATGCAAGACCTTACACACGTTTAAATATACAAATCTAGCATTGCCACATTAATATCTTCAGAACACTTCGGCTATCTTGCTTGCAAGAACACGATCTCGTCTTTCAACAAATCCAAAAGGGAACCAACCTGCTTTACCTTTGCACTCACCTTCTGCCCAGCCGTTGTTTGATACCTGTAAGCAAGAAAAGTTAAAATGCAATGGCATAATATATAAAACCTTGCAGTTAATATTTATCTTGCAGATAAATCCCATTTTTTGGTTGGGATAAGGAAGAACTGGATCAAACACTTCAAACATATTTTTGTATCATATTTGAACATTTTGGATTATTTTGGACCCTTTTTTTAATAATTATATTTTCCGAAAGGTTTTTTGGACTTAAATGTACCAGATAACAGTCTTCATAAAGAACAAGATGCAGAGGATTCAAACCTTTCGAACAACAACGTAGTCACCAACTGACAAATTCAATTCCACATCAGATTCAGCTTGGTATGAATGCATAACCTACAAGAAAATAAAACAAACATGAAATCTTGGGCCAAAGCAGAAATACCATTAACTATATATATCATATAACTGAAAGACATAATAACAACCTCCCCAAGAAAATATCCCATGCTGTCAGTAACTCCCTCGTAGGCCGAAGCAGAAACACCATTAACTTCATCGTACGATGGTGGTGGTGGCATAGAGTGGTCCGCTGCTGGGCTAGTAGGTGCTTCGATTCTTTGGCGCTCTGATACCATCTACCAATTAAACCAAAAATTGTACTTAGAATCCCCACTCTTGACTATTTTTATATTTAAGGGATATTGCTTAAATAAAAATCCAGAAAGTGTGATCTTTTAAACTAACAAAGTGGCTTGACATATACCTCACTTTCAAGTTGATCAAGTATCTGCAGGACTCTGGAATGGTAAGATCGTTCTGACTCAACCTGTAATGCAGAAGAAAAATTTTCCAAATCATTAACTTTTATAAAGGACAGTTTTATATACAGCAGAGGTACAATAATAACTATATTTACCATTGTGATGAGGCGCTGTAGTGTTAATCTTTGTTGTTGAGCTTCTACAGCAGTCATTGCTGCAGAAGCTTCCTTCCCTAATGTTGCGACATTTGACTTCAGCTCATGCAGTTTCGTTTCTGCAGTTTCCAGCTTTGAAGTAAGATCAGGATTGCCCATTGATTCCCTAACTTTCGCTTGCCGCTTGGAAACTTCAATAGCCTGTCTCGATGAATATCAGATATGAACAAGAAGCTTATAGATGGAAATCATAACAAATATCTATCATTTTATTTGATCCAACAAACAAGATAATCACTAGTCAAAATATATGCTTTGAATCATATTCAATTTAACAAAAACTACTGAAGCATCCAATAAAACAAACAACCAAGATCCTTACTACATCTGCTTACAATCCCACTTACGGGAGGTTTGAGAATTTCTCAAGAAAGGAGGAATGTATATACCAAAAAGGGAATCAATGAAAAACAACTGACCATAGAAATGCTGGGAATGAAATACCTGAGCTTCAGCTTCTTGTCGCATCCTATCGTACCGTTGAGCAAGATGTCTAGCATCCTCCAGGGGAGCACCCATCACCATCGCTCTTAATGGTTCTGCAACCTGAACAATTAATAATAAACATCCCATTATTAGTCGGGTTCAACAAATCATACAGCAGAGAGGGGTCAAACACGAAAGCACAAATTGGCAATAGAAGTTACTAAGCGGAAACATATTCTTCATAAGATGATCAGATTTAACTAACAAAACAGAGCCTTTAACAATAGCAAAGACCTCAGCGATGTGTAAAAGTGAAATCAAGCATACATAAGACAGTAACAACGCAACAAAATCCCAAATCAGTAACTATCCAGCTCTTTAGCCTTCAAATAATCCAGATTTGAAAAAGAAATGATGAAAACCCATTGCCGAATGTTACCTAGAACGTTTAGAATAACAATATCCTGCCGGTGCAACATTAATTTTATTTCTTCCTCGCGGAGTGTCAAATATTCATACGAAGTACATGGCAAAATTTAGTTATTAGTTTTCCCAAATCAATCAGACCTGTGTGCCAAGGGCTTTCAGTAGATTCCCACGCTCCTTTTCCATCTGAGAACGAGCTCGTCCATAACTAAGTGCAGCTTTTGATAGAGTGTTTCCGCTAGTACAGGTATTTTCTGCACCATATTTCCTGCTATCTTCTGCCAACTTTGTACCTGTTTTAAGGTTGCTATTTTAGTGCATAATGATAGTGACTTCTAAGACAATAAAATCGAAAAATAATGAAGAACAATCAAACTCTTATGAGGTTTACCTATCTCAACTTGTTTAGACCCTGTGACAATATAGCCTTCAACACCACGAACAATATCCCTTTGGAAGTGCTGAACAAAAAATGAAAAGAAGAGAGAATTCTAAGCAAAAAAAAAAAAAAAAAACAACAACAACAACACAGACTAGAATCATGTAAAGCTATAGATAGCAGTGGAATATGGACAAACCTTTCCAGCTCGGGTTGATATAAAGAGCTTCTCGAGCTTTTGATGCTGCTGACCTTCTGGGTCATCAGAATTCACATTATCTGAACCTCCATATCCAACAGCCCCAAACTGCTTAAACACAGCCTGAGGTACAAGAAATTAAGGAAAAGCAACAACCATGTTATAACCAATTCAACAACTTAACGCAGAAAACGTGGAAAACAGTTTTACACATCTTGATCATGGAATTTGCTAGAAGCAACGAAAAGGAAATACTCGACATTCTAAGGGCAACTGCAAACGCATAAAGTAACGTGCGTTTCAAACATGCCCCCAGAAAAATAAACAACGGAACATCAGTCAATATACAAAATAGGGAAAGTGCTAATAGGACACAAGCGAGAAAAAAAGAGAGCTAGAGAACTCCAAATTCAGAGAGCTAGAGAACTCCAAATTCCAAGGAATTGAACATCTCATGAGTTAACCATATTTGAAATATCTACAAACTAGAATCTATTTCGTTTTTCAGTAATAACATCCCAAGAAAACGGGTCTTCACTGTGCGTGCAAAGTGTGGAAAATCTCCATACTGTTCAAAGTAATGTGCCAGTAGTTTTTGAGCTTTCCAATTCTTACTTCCAAAACAAAACAATATGAAAAAACATAAGAAAGGAACCAACCGTTAATTGTCTCTGCAAGAAATCAACCATCGTTCTTGAGTTACCAAAACTAGGAATTATGATTGAAAATCCAAAAGATATTCCCTCAGCCGGCAAAATCGATTAAGAATAGAATCCGAAGAAAACTATTAAAAAGACAAACCATAAATAACCTGTTGATACCTAGTATATTTTACAATTATACAATTCCAATGTACCAAGGAAACCAACCCTAATAAGGAAACACAATTCAAGTTAAACTCTGAACTCTAACTCTAAAACCGCCACTCCTGAAGCTGCTGGCATACCAATTGTTAAGAACTGGGCCAATACACCCACAAAATCAATTGCCAGGAACGACTACGCATTACATTTAAACCATAATACTAATAAAAAAAAATCAAATCTTTCCCTAAAATCATTTCTCTGTTGTAACCCACTAATTATTTAGGGCAACAGACATACTAAATCAATAAAGATCATATATTTATGTGATTTCGTACATTAATCACCCATATTACTTCTATAAGGGATGTGAAAAATATGTTTTTTTTTTCATTGGTTAAATCAAAATGATCTAAAAAGAGAGAAGGAGAAGGGAAAAATGAAAAACCTGTTGTTGTTTCGTAACAGTTTCTCTTAATCTTGAAGCTTGTTTCCTAATAGCTTCCATTAACACGGATTTGTTGCAGTTTTTTGTGTGTGTTGTGATTCAGCTCCTGGCCTTGATTTTCTCCAACGTCCGTTTCTTCTTTTAGAGAGAGAGAAAGAGAGTTTCAAATGTTAAAACTTTAAAAGGGGTTCTTTTTATCGTCCTTTATACATACACCCACCCCTTCTCTCTGATCACAGTAGGTGTACCCTAAGCTTACAGACTCTCTGGTTTCCCGCAAGAAATGTTTTTGATGTGAAATCTGACTGCTGTCTGACAAGATCTTTTGGTGATTTTGGAGGAAGATTTTGAAAATTTTGAACTAGAGTTTAGATCTGGCGGCTAATGTTGCAAAGGTTAGCAAGAGGTAGCAATTGAGTGTTGTAATGAAGTATAAACGGCTTCTGCTAATATAAGAAATGAATAGTATTCCGCGTGGGTTGACTGTCAGCCCTGCATGATACATTCAGGATTCTAGATCTTTCTTACTAATCAGCAATGATTTCACTCGCTATCTAATGTGTATCTAACACGATTTTTTAAGAACTAAAAATGCAAATGGGTTGGGCCCCGAATGAGGCCGTTTTTTCTTTTGTTTCTTTTATGCCGAAACAATTAAAAAAAAAAAAAAATCCCGCTAAGTTGAGGCCTATCGATAAAAATCATCTTGAGGCAAAAACTCCTAATCCAACTATTTTCGTTAATGGCTAATTGTCCCTAGTTTTTTGTTTTTGTAGAAATAAAATGTATTAAAAGCAGCTAACCAACTTGGTCACCTGAAAGTCTTAAAATATTTGTGTCAGAGAAATGTAAAGCTGATTGTGGTTGTAACATCTCAGCCTTGGATTTATCAACTAATAAAGAATGATGAATACAATAAGGAGCAACAATACTCCAATTAACACTGTGTACAAATTTGCTTGCTTCTTTGGCTAGAATATACGCAACTCTATTAGCCTCTCTTGGGACATACTTAAAACCCAAAAAATTATCGCATTGAGTAGCAATTTTCTTCGCTTCGTTTAGAATAGATTCACACTGCCATAAAATTCTATTGCTTGTGCCATTCAAGTACTCTATCACTCTCTTGCAATCTCCTTCAATGTTTTTTTTTTTTTTTTTTTTTTGGTAAATTGAAATGCATTCAAAAAAAACTAACTTAGGGAGTTAGTAACCCTTACATCAAAACGAGTAGAGCTATCGAATATTGGGGTATTAGAAGCTTCCCCAACATTAGATTTATCTACTGCTAAAGTTTGAATGGTACAAGCTAGAGGGTCATCTACCCAATCAATAACTGTCCCAAAAGTTGTAGCTTCCTTAGCTAAAGTATCAGCTACATTGTTTGCAAGTCTGGGAATAAAGAAAAAACCTAAAAAATTTGAACAAAAACTGAGATCCTGTTTCACTTCTTCCAAAATATTTTGATTCTGCCAAGTTGCTTGATGTGGTACTCCATTAAGGTAGTCAAAAAGATTTTTGCAATCTCCTTCAATGCTGAAATTTGACATGTTGTGCTCTCTTGCCCACTTCCCAGCTTGGAGAATCCCTAAAGCCTCTGCCTCTTCTGGTGAGGAAGTTGTGATTGGTCCTGCTTTTCCTTGTCCAAACTCACCTGCATCATTTCTAAGAATTAAAGAAAAACCTGCTGGTACATTTTCTGAAATCCAGGCTGCATCTATATTGATTTTGTAGATGAGCCTTCCAGACTGCTCTTGGTCTGCTTAAGTAGTTAGCTTGCTGTAATGGTGCCTGGTATTTTACTTTATGCCAGAAATGTATCTCTATGGCTAGTTGAGCGTGTGATTTCTGTTTCTTTTCAAAAGTTATATTACATGTTTCTTTCCAAATGAACCAGATCTTAGTCATAATGATTTCTATGGGCATAAATTGGTTATTTGTCCCTATCCAATTTTTACATGTATCTAAGAATGTTACTGTAGAATCAAAGTTCAGTTGATAGCCCAGATAGCTTTGGCATAGTGATAGTGAAAAAGAAGGTGTTCTAGAGATTCTGATTCTTCACATCCAAAGGTACATTTTGGTGAAACATCTGACATGAATCTAGCTAATTTAAGGTTTGTAGAAACAGCATTTTGGAGGCATTTTCAAGTAAAAATCTTAATTCTTTGAGAGACTTCAGTGGCCCAAAGGCCTTTCCAGAAAGAATCTGGCATATCCAAATTATAGTTATTAACTGTTCTTTCATTTAGTTTTTTATACATAGATTTAACTGTGAATTAACCAGAAGCAGTTAACAGCCATCTAAGTGTATCTGGTTAGTTTCTAGATTTATGCCTAAAACTATTCGAATACTATAATTTGTTTTGCCACTTGAATCGGAAACAAAGAGTAGATTAAATATTCATTCCACTTTTTGGTGATTGGGTCAATGAGATCCATCACAAGTGTTAAGTGTTAGTTCTTTGTATTTTTGAATTGGCTTAGGGTACCTCCTAAATTTTGGATCCAGTTATCTTCACAAATGTTAATATTGCATCCATCCCCAACCTCCCAAATGCTGTTTTGTTCCACTAATTTCACTCCTTTACTGAGACATTTCCATATCCAAGAACTATTGGATGAAGTTTTAGCTCTGAACATCGAAGATTTCCTAAAATATTTAGGTTTTAATAGAGTTACCCACAAAGCTGCGGGCTCAGTTAACAGTCTCCAGGCTTATTTTGCTATTAATGCTAAGTTAAATTTATGTGCATTCCTGAACCCTAAACCCCCCTTATTGATAGGTTTGCATAAACAATAATAAGCTTTAGGGTAATATCCTTTATAATTTGTTTCCTTTCCCCACCAAAAGTCCCTTTGCAAGGCATCTAACTTATTAGTGATCTTTTTGGGTAAGATGAAACAACCCATTTGATAGCTTTCCATACTGGCTAGGGTTGCTTTTATTGAGTATCATCTTACTTACTTGAGGAAACACCTTCCCTTTCCATCCTTGAATCTTGTGTTCCATTTTCTCAATGATGCTTTCAAAAAGTTTATTATTTATTTATAAAGAGAGGGGCTCCAAGATAGGAGTCTTTTAGATCTATCTTTTTAATTTTTAGAATTTCGGAGAGCATTCTTTGATGTTTGGGTTGGACTTTTTTACTAAAGAAAACTCCAGATTTATCAAAATTAATGAGTTGTCCTAAAGCTTTTCTAAAAGTTTCGATAATTTGTAAAATAGAACGACATTCAGTCAGGTCAGCTCTAATAAATAACAGGCAATCATCTACAAAGAATAAGTGAGAGATTAGATTATTTTTTGGTGTAAGTTTAACACCATGAATAATCTTTTCATTTTCTTTAATTAGAAGAAGCCTGGAAAAAATTTCCATGCAGATAATAAAAAAGATATGGGGATAATGGGTCTCCCTGTCTAAGACCTATGGAAGGTTTAAAATAATTACCAGGGCTTCCTTTCAGTAAGACTGCAATGGAAGTGGTGGAAATACATTGATATATTAGATTACAGAAGGACTGATCAAAACCAAAAGCTTTTAAAGCAGTGATTAGGAAGTCTCAATTAACCCCGTTAAAGGCTTTTCACATATCAATTTTGATCCCTATCCCTGCATGTTTAACTTTCTTTTTCTTAAAGTGATCAGTTATTTCCTGAGCCATAATTATGTTGTCTGAGATTTGTCTTTTGGAAAGGAAAGCAATTTTGAAAGGGGATATGGTAGTATTTAAGTGAGTTTTTATCCTATTAGCTAAAATTTTGGCTATTATTTTATAAATTGTATTACATAAACCAATGAGTCTGAATTAACTAGGGTCCTTAGGGTGTCTTGTTTTAGGTATCAAAAAAAGAAAAGTTTTATTAAGTTCTGGATGCATTTCCCCTGTAGTAAAGAAATGTTGAATTGTAGTCGTTACTTGTTCACCTACAGTTTCCCAATTATGTTTATAGAAACTAGCTGGGAAGCCATCTGGTCCTGGAGACTTATTTGGTTTTAAATGTTTTAGAACATCTAATATCTCTTCAGGGGTAGGAACTAAGTTTAGCAGAATGTTTTCCTCCTGAGATATACTAGGTTGAATATGATTGAAAAGGGAAGATTCTATTTGTTAGGGATCAGAGGTTTTCGAGAACAAGTTAATGAAGTAATCTGACAGGATTGACTTCATTTCATACCTATTAGAGATTATGTCATTGTTTTGGTTTTTTAGGCACTCAATTATGTTCCATTTTCTTCTTTTCAGAGTTTTAGTATGGAAATATTTAGTGTTTTTTTCACCTAATTGGACCAAATTGTCTCTTGATTGTTGTTTAGCTATGGCCTCTTGGGTGTCATAGAGTTTTTCTAATTGGACTAATTTGTCTTGAATTTTTTCTTTCCTATAAACATAATCAGGAGTATTAATGTTATCAATTTGTGTCAAAAGTCTCTTAATCTGTTTAGTTGGTAACCCAAAGACTTTTTTCTTCCAAAATTCCAAGTTTTTCCCCAATGAAAACAGATTTGCCACCAAAGAGTCTGCTGGATTTCCATTAGTCACATGATTCCAGTTATCCTTTTTGAGTTGAATACAAGAAGATTCTTTCTGCCAAGTGTCATAGAATTTGAATGTGAATTCTCCTTCAATGCTAAATGCCGATATCCTTTCTTCTTTTGCGCAACTGTCTCCTTCTAGAGTTGCGACTGCTTCTGCCCCTTCCTCACTGGATGTAGTTTTGGGTCCTGCTCTTGATCCCTCCATAGTACATACATGATTACGAACAACAATGGCAACACCTGTATTAGAATCAATATCCAATTTCCAAGCAGCATCCGCATTAACTTTCAACTCATTTAGACTTGGAGCGGTCCATCGAGGTTGACTATGTAATGTGTTTACCACCCTTGGAAATAAGATATTTTGGTTAAGAATTTCAGCTCTAGGCGTCCAGAACTGAATGTGCCTCTGAATAATAAGGGATATCGTAATTGAGGAGTTAGCTTTATCCCTAAACACCCTATTACACCTCTCCTTCATAAACCAACATTTTTTGCTACAGATTCTACAGATATGCTATGAGCAGCTCCATTCATCCAAGAGCAGAAATGTTCCTTAAAAGAGGCGCCTGAATGAACTGAAAGAAGAGAACAAGAAGGAGGCAACATCCAAATAGATTTATTAGTGTTAATTAGGTTAGTTAGTAAATGTTTACTCTTGTAAACTGTGAAATTAACTAATGTTAATTGATCATAAAAACATGATGAGTAATTGTCTTTTTCTTTTTGAAAACATCAACCAAGAACCGGTGAATGTTCATGCTCATGTAGGCTGATTCCGGGATTGATATTCTACATTCACGAAAAACATTAAGAATTTGTGGATATGGATACCCTGATACCCATATTAATTGTAATATGTAGATTACGTACTCATTTTGAGAACGCGTATCCAATCATGCGCATTAAATCTCAGAATGCGTATGAGATCATACGCGTTCTCATATCAGGATCTAGTATGGCTTCAGTTTTTCGAAAATCATGTAAACAATTGGCATATATAAAATCTCATATCAGCCGATTCTGATAATAAATTCTTCGTTTCTTTCTCTAAATGAAACCGGTTCTTAACGATCGATTATAGGTTAAAAACATCCAGAAAAATGAACATTTCAAATCGCAACAATCGGAAGATATGACACATTTATAATCAACGATTCTTACTTTGTGAAAACCAGAATCAGCATTTATATAGGAACCTAAAAAAGTCTATAAAAAAATTGAGCAACAATCGACAACAATCGGTGGATATGTCAATGAACATCAACCGATTCTGGTCGATTTCATCAAAATGAAGAATATCGACCAAAATTGGTTGATGCACGTTGATTGATATATCCATCGATTTTGCTTGATTTTTTAATACGCGAGGAACACCAAGCACAATCGGAGGATGTAAAACATCGACGTCTGCCGATTCTGCTTAGATTTCAGAAACAAAATTGGAATAAATCATGAAGGTTTCTTAGTAAGAGGAATAGTTTGATGCAAAAACTTATTTGGTAAAAACGATTCTGAAATGGTACAAGGATAAGTTGAAAAACATATGAAATATTTACTGTATTAGGATTTATGATTTGATATGCATGAAAATAGAAAAATATTCAGTTTTTTTTTTGTTTAATATATTAACGTTAGAGATGAAAATATTAATGATTGTGTTTAAGTATTATGGATAGTATTGAGGGTAGTTTGTTTAACATATTAACGTTACCAAATACACCACTAAATTTTTGATACCAAGTACACCATCAAATTTTTCGTTCGGCAACCTGTATGGACAAAAATTAATACAATGATAAGTAGATCATATTAAAGACTCTTGAATAAGATTGCATATAGATTTTTTCTCTCTTTCCCTTCCACAATCAATATGTATATACCAAAGGCCCATGTACCTAATTGTGTAGAAGAGTTCTTGGAAAATCTCAAAAATCATCAATATAGTTTGTATCTGAACTGTATAATATCCGAATTCTAACAAATATGGAACTTGTGATCTATCTTTCAAGATATGAATTCAACAAGAACGAGTGTTGGCTTGATCTCAATAATGAGGACTTAAACTATCTAGATTGATTACGTAATACTTGTGATATTCCTATCATAAAGATAAACAATATAATGTGGAAAAGGAAAACACAAACATCAAAAAAAAATTAACGAAGAAAATTGCACTGGCAGAAAAACCCCAAGACCTCGCCAGCTTTGAGCACTATATTGTATTAAACCGCTACTGACATTAGCATATTGTCAGACTTCGGACTAAAATGTAGTTGAGACCGAATTAAGGCTCCAAGTAATTCAGTTGTAGTCGTGTTCCTTATGTCTCTTAGATCTCGCAATATCCAACGCACTTGATTCTCTTAGCTGACGTCATAAGAGTTGTTTCGACCTCAACGAGACCTTTGATACCTATATGTCTGTAACAAATAATCATATTTGATTTCCCTATATGTTTCGGTCTAGGTTTGAAAATTTGTTTGCAGTAGATAAATCTAGCAAACCTCATGGATTCATAACACTTACACTCTTATCGAAGAGAATCCTATTAACCACATCACAAGAACAATCCAAAAAAATCGAATAAAAGTTTAAATATTTATTTTGAAGAATCACAAAATCTGAGACGAAGAGAACTTAATGATTTTTATCTGTCTTGTTTCTGATATAAAGTTCATGAACTTCAATAACCAGCGGATAAGATCAAGATACTAGAATTATCAGGTAAAAAGATAGTCTGATCGGGATTCACGAATCCCTAAGTGAAGTCTTCAAAGTCGTAAACTAATTCAGTTTTGTAAAGCAACTTAGGTTATAAAGGATGACTTTAGCTTTACACTAGGATACAAGAGTGTTAGGAATTCAAAAATCCAACTGCACAAGTGTCTCTATTTATATATTTTCAAGGCTACAGATATCTTTGAATTCAAGATAGGGTTGCTTGAGGTTCAAGCAAACACTTTCCCAGTTTAGATGAGGTTAGGAATTTATGTAAGCATGTAAGAAGTTCGCCTTTAGATTTCATAGAAGAATATGTATTATGGTCCGGAGTTATGAAACCTTGCACAATGATAGTCCATAGCGGCTAATTAAGCTTGCGAACCTAAAAGCAATAAAGATGTTGAATAACACTCAAGACTAAAATGGTGGATTATTTTTTTGCAAGAATTTAAAAGGAAGGAGATAAGCCAAGACTCGTATAATGGATTATTTTGTTTCAAGAATTTCATAGTGATATTAGAGACAAGAAAGGTGTTCAGAATACTGTTGTAGATCATCTTAGTAGACTTGTTATTTCTGAATAAAAGCTTCCCCTATAGGATCGTTTTCCAGACGAACAACTCTTCTCGATTCAAGAATCAACACCTTGGTATGCTGATATAGTGAACTATTTGGTTACAAGGAAAGTACCTAGTATGATGTCTAATTTTCAAAAGCTAAAGCTTAAGAAAATAGTCAAGCAGTATGTGTAGCATGAGTCCTACTCGTTGAAATATGGTGTTGATTAAATTATCCGTAGGTGCGTACCTAACTCAGAATTTCAATCAATACTGTGTTTTTGTCATTCTTATGCTTGTGGTAGTCGCTTTAGAGCTAAATGTACCGCTCTCAAAGTACTTGAGAGTGGCTTTTATTGGCATACCCTATTTGAGGATGTATATGCTTTTTGCAAATCTTATGATAGATGTCAACGAATGGGCAATCGAGGTGCTCGAAATCAAATGACACTCACACGATTCTTGTTGTAGAAATATTTGGTGTGGGGAATTTATTTTACGGACCCTTTTGTTAATTCGAATGAAAAAAATTATATATTTTTTTTGTGTGGATTATGTTTCGAAATGGGTGGAAGCTAAAGCCTCTCCTACTAATGAATTCTCAAGTTGCTTGTGAGTTGGTGGAGGAATATATTTTCTCTAGACATGGTACACCAAGAGTGGTTATCAATGATAGAGGCTTGCACTTCAAGAAATCCTAATATGCGCTCCTCAAGAAGTACAACATTACGGTATACACAAGGTTGGACGTCGTATCACTCACAAACTAGTGGGAATGCTGAAATTTCAAATCGTGAAATTAAGTCTACTATGGAAAAAACTGTCAATACTACAAGAAAATATTTGAGCTTAAGGATACACTTTGGGCGTATAGAACGACATACAAGACACTGATTGGTATGTTTCCAAAATGGTTGGTTTATGGTAACTTGAGCATAAGGCATTATGGGCGGTAAAGATGTGCAACATGGAGTATGATAAATCGGGAAAGATAGAAAACTAAAAATTAATGAGATAAATGAGATACATAACGATGCTTACATGAGTTCCCGTATATACAAGGAAAAAATGAAGATTTTCCAAGACAAGATGATTTCTCGAAAGAATTTTGTTATGGAACAAAAATAATAATAATTAATACTCGTCTTCGATTATTTCCTGGTAAGATGAGGTCCCGATGAATTGGACCATTTGTTGTTACTAATGTTTTTACTCATGGTACAGTTGAGTTTACCGGCAGCAAAACCGGGATAACATCCAAGGTCAACGACCATAGATTGAAGCCTTATTACGAAAATTTCTCTACTAATTAAAACGGTGGACGCAATTAGACTTCAAGATTTAATTCATCAAGAGGGGTAATACGGGTGAACAGAGAGTCGGGATGACGACATTAAACCAAAAGCAATGTGGGAGGCAACCCGTAGGTTTTATATCTTAGTCCCTTTTATTTTTAGTTTTTATAGTTTTCATATCATATTTTCATCCCCATGTTTGATTTCATAGAGTCCAGAAACTATTTTAATGAATACCTTTTCATCAAAAAAATTCAAATTGCACGTAGTTCAGTTCAGAGACCATAACTATCAGACCATTTGTCGAAACAATGTGCCATGTTGACACTTTTTAGAAAAGACGTAAGCGTACAACTTTTGTGGATCGGTGTTTTGATATATTACTTACCGATTTGTACAGTCTTCAAGTTTTATCTGTTGTTACGCCAGAATTCAGAATTTTGATTTTACACATTCAGGACAATGTGAAGTTTAAGTGTGGGGGAGTATCTGCGTATAGAGTTTTTAGCCTTTTCCCTCTTGTAAGTTGAATTTTGAAACTTTTTGTACATATAATTGCATTACCTCCAGCTATTAGATATTTTAGAGTCACGTGCATACATGTAACTAAGATTACATACAAAGTTCTTACACAATAACTGTAAAGACACGAATATTTTCCTTGGGCTTTAAGCCCTATCCAACCATATGAATGTTTGTTTGTCTAAGTAGTCATCCCTTAGCAGCAATTAGTGAGCATGAGCAGTAGATGTTAGGAAGACATCATAAATATTTAGCATGTGTGCCCTGTCCGGACATGAACAACTTCAGTCTTTGATATTGTGAACCAAATTTAAAAGGGTAAAGGCTCATTTTTCTTTATTTTATCCGACATTTTCTTCTATCCTAAAACCACTGTCTCTTTCTAACTATCTTGAACCGATCAGAATTTTTTGATTTCTGAAGACAAATTTGAACGGCACTCCCTCTCTATTTTCGACTAATGATTTTGACACGCAAAGGTAGGGATCTTCTGTTTCTTTCTTCCCTTTAAACTTTGTTCTTTAATAGTGCTAATCAATGTTCAATGAAATTTCTTTATCAATTTTTTTGTGTTTTATGTCTACAGTTTTCAATGTTCTGAAATGACATAACAATCGCATAACTATATTCATGCAAATTGATGATTTGGGACATTTTCTTAAACATGAACTACATAAATTTTTCCATATACTTTTTCAAAGTACCCATGCTTTTGATTCCCTTGAACAATGTTGAACTCGGTTTGAAATTCATCAATTTTACTTGCCTTAACTCATAAAATTTGAAATAAATGGTTTTGTGAATATATAAACGTTTCTACGGACACCCGAATTTGATTTTTATGTCCTAAACTAAGTCTTATACTGATTTTCTTAACTATCCTATGGCATGTTTGTAAAAATGATTCAGTGGGGTATATTTTTGATTTAATTCCACCGTCAGCCAAAGATTTAATTTTTCTCATGGACTTTGTATATTTAACACCCCACCCCGCTACTTCAGAATCTCAACTCAATTAATGTTTTGTTTGAAGGCACTGGCTCAAGTACCTTTCTAAAAGCATTGTTTGCATAATTCAATCCTTTATGCCTAAACTTAAATTATCTGCATGCAGTCTTGAATTTTTGATACAAACTTTATCAAATGAAAATAAGGGTGCATGTATAGTTTTTTGATCTATTTTGCATCAATTTGAATAGTTTTTTTGTATTTTATTTCATTGATGACTTCTCAACAATTAGGACCAGCTACCAGCTAGATTCAACCAAAATCTCGAATGCAAAATCTTCTCATGTTTATATATGTGACTTGTATCAAGTGTTTTTATCCCTTGACTATGCGTTTTTTTTTTGCAGCTTTACTAGCTTCTCTAATCCATTATCATGCATATATTTTACGGTTAGCGTAAGGTGTTATGCTATTTATATTTTGCTTACAAAATTAATTTATTTGAAATGTTGAAACTGCCACGCATGGACTTGTGTTGTTAAACTATTATTTTTGGAGTTATCGTTTGAATGTATATGAGGATAAAAACTTTACTTTAGGAACATCGGGCCTAAGTGGCACCCCACCACCTCGGTAGCTATCAGGAAGATTGTTTGGAACGATGGGTGGTAACCAGAACTACCCTGATGGAGGCTTTGGCCATGAATAATAAATTAAATTTATTTATGGCTCTGAATCATGTCTGAATGATATTTGCGTAAGGATTTCTTTCTCTACTTATTATTGTTTCTGTTCCATACTTATACATTTATATTTCATGTCGATATTGCTTATATTTTTGTCGTAATTGTTAGAGCATTGCTCGGTCGAACTCACAAGTGTTGCTATCTCAAGCTTTTTGTCAAAACTATATCTTGATTTCTAGTCTACAATTAGTTAAGTCTCGGATAAGGATAGAAGTGTAGTTGAGAAACGGACATCACGACAATCATCATTGCGTTCTACCGTTTAAAGGAGAAGATCAACCGAAGCTTTTGGAGAACTTCTTCAACAAAAGTTAAGTGAAGACGGAACCACCTATTTCTCGAGTTATATCCACCTTTCTATCTATGAGACATTGTCGTGTGACTAATTAGACTATCGTAAGCATATCAAGAATTTCAAGAACTAATTACCAAGTTAAGGAACTTCTCGAAATATATATGACTAAGCTTAATGAACATTTATTCATATTTGATGAATTTCTGTTAAGAACAATTTATTGTTCGCAACTAAAATTATGATTCAAGATTATCATTCGTAATTAGCCTAGAACAATGATATGTGTCATTGATGTTATTTGGGAATGTTTCAAATCGATCTAGAGAGAAATATAGAACTACTAAAAATATGGATACAGGACAGTATGCATACCAGTTTCACAAACTGGGAAAACTGTTATAGGTCCGGAGCAGTAGTACATGTACCCAGTACACGTACCGGCACAACTATAGTTTGGCAGCGACTTAGTGGTATGCATACCCGGTATCCATACCACAAAAAGTCTGTGAACTCGTGAACCCGGAACGATAAGTAAACCAGTACGCGTACTGAAAAAGTTTGTCGGTTTTGGAACTGATGTGGTATCCATACCCGGTACACATACCAGAACAGTTCTGTATATTCCGGAACTTTAATTTGTCTTAAGGGTGTACATACCCGGTACACGTACCATGACAAATATGTTCACGAACTAGGTTTAAGTATATGTACTTGCCCTGTCGAATAATTTCAGATGCATATAAAATTATTTCGGTTAGATAATTAACATTTGAATAAATCTCTAAGAACACTATATAGACATGATTGATCACATTATAACTTATGATTGTGATTCAAACTTAAAAGTCTTAAGTGTTTATGAAAATGATTAAGCTTATTGTTCAATTGGCTAGTTTCGGCTAACCATTCATGAACGTTGTCTTTGTACACAGTTCGGTTACAGTTCATCCTAACCAGAGTGTATATCTTGTTATGTTAATTAGATTCAAAGATTCATCTAACGGTGGATATTGTTTGCTTGGTTCCAAAGATATCTTAGCTTAAACCTAAAACAACATATGCTTGGAAAGTATATAAAAGGGGAACCTCAAACAACTAGGATCTTTGAATCCCGCCACTACTTCTTGTGTGTCCTAGTTGTAAACTAGAGTCGTCCTCCTCCTAAATTCCTTTTAGGGTTTAGCAACTAAAAAGACTTCATAGGTGTTGATGGTGGATTTTCGACAAAGGTCAAAATCATAAAATCATGATACTGCATGTTTCTGACCCGGTGATGTCGTTTTATAGTTGTAGTGGTAAAAAGGTTCGTTGCTCGAACTTGTGAAGGATTTTCGAAAATTAAATAGAATTGTTTTGACAATAATAAGAAAATACCGAGACTTTGGATTCCACCATTGACCAATTAATTGATAAACTCTAATCAATATTCATGCAATATTCTTCTTTAAAGTGATTCTAATATTTGCCTCTAATAGATTTTTGAAGTAATAATTGTAAGCACGAAGCATGAAACATCAAAAGTATTAAAACTAAGCATGTCCCATCAAAACACTTCACAACTACTCAATAAAAACCAATTTTTCTTTTAAGTTCTATGCAAATAATCATGTAAAATAATTGCAATAATTAATTAAAATAGAATTATACCACTTTTCATGGAACAATGGCTTCCTCCGTCGCCTCGGCTAAGGGGTTTAGCTCCTCATATTAATCACTTGCTCAAAATACATATTTGGTGTTCAAAAGTTGATTAAAAGAGTGAAAAGTGCTAAGCAGCGGATTCTGTAGTTGCTGAAGGTCTAAAACAGAAGTCCGAGTCGTTGCTGAAGAGCTTCGGTGACTGAAGGAAGATGCGACCGTATCTCGTTGTCACTGAAAATAAGTCTGCCTCTGCGACTAACTCTGAAGGTCTAATGTTCTTCGTCTTCTTCTTCTTCTCAGCAGCAGCAGGAAAGTTCTGAACTCGACTCTGTTGATTTTTTTCTCGCTTCTCTATAGCTCTAAACTTCTCCAAACTCCCCCAAATTGTTCGTACTCTAAATATGACTCGAATCAACCTATATATAGCCTCCAAACACAAAATCTCTCGAGTTAATCCAAATATTTTCGTTTTTTCTTCACCGCACGTTATGGGATTTTAATCTTCTTTTTACGCGTTAACTTGGTTTCCAAACTCTCTCAAACTCTCTCAGGACTGAATAAGGACTCCATACACTCCTTTCTTGCCGTAAACTCTTCACAAATTCTTTTGTAAACCGAAAATAACTCAAATTGTGAATTCTCCCTGTTTTGCTCCAACACGGATTTCTATCCCTGTTTAATCGATTCTACAGCTCATACCATACTTGTTTATCCTTAACAGAGTTAACCCAACGAAAATCAGCCCTTGAATCGTCTTAAAAATCATCCAAAATCCAAACAGAAAATTTCTGTTTTCTGTAAAAAAAATCCCGCCAAAATCTGTTTTGAAAATTTGAGAAGAAATGTGACCTCCCCCTATCCAGTGCCGGTCTGTGCTTAGCAGCTGCTTGGAAATGGGTTACCCCTTATCCAAAATGAGAGTCCGAATAGCAAGTGTCCTCCCAGGAGCCTTTAACAACCTTTCGAGCCAATTTTCCCAAAAATGTTTATTCCCCAAAAATACCTACAAAGGGATAAAATACCAACATTAGTACAAAAATGGGTACTAAAAATATACACAATAGAGATGAAAATAGACACATAAATGCGTCTATCACCCGGCTTCAGGAATGCATGTGACGATTCATATTTTATGATCCGTGAACCATTTCATGATCTCTGACTGAGCGAACATTCCTCTCAGAGCTATGATGAATATGTTTCTCGAAAGGCCTCTCAGCTGAGCGTTCGATGCTTCACACATTTCATCATCACCTCTACATAGAATCAAAATGATTGGGCGGTTCCTAGATATAATGTTTGTTAGAGAGCTTAACGCCTTCAGGACGTCACGCTGCTCGTTGTTCCCTGACTATGTAGAGAGACCGTGTATAGAATCTCTTAATGATTGGGCGGTTCCTAGACATAATGTTTGTTAGAGATCTTAACGCCTTCAGGACGTCACGCCGCTCGTTGTTCCCTGACTATACACCCCTCAGAACGAATATGATGCTTCAATTATCTCATATCTTGATTCTGCAAATAGATTAATTCTAGCGTGTCATTCATCAACTGAATTCCTAGAAAATAATCTATTTTATCTCATTACTCCGTTCCATAGATGATCTTTAGCTGGATTCCATGGATTAGTAATAGATAACCATTTTATCTCATTACTCCGTTCCCTAAATCCCGAGCTGGATTCCATGGATTAGTAATAGATACTCAACTCATTTTATTACTCCATCTCATGAATCATTTTCAGCTGAATTTCATGAATTAGTAATAAATATTCAACAATCGGGCATCTGGGCCATCACCGAGTAAGCCCCGAAAATGGTGCGAGTTTACTCAGCAAATAATGCACAAATGAACACTCGAACGCACGAACGAGCATTCAACAATATGGATGAACGAGGAACCTATGCAATTAGGAAGGAAAATAATATTAAATAAAATAAACAAGAGGAGTGGGACCGGGTCCCGCAGGCCGGTCATGCCGTCGTGGCCGGTCCCCCTCTTTTGTTATTTTATTTTATTATTTCCCTCATCTCATGAAGACTCCTTTATTTGAGCAAACTCCTTCGTTTGAGCGAAACTCTTAGTTTCTCCATACTTTCCATCAAATGATGAAGAAATAGTGAAAAATAGGGAAAGGTGTCACGGGACTGGGCAACCTAGCCGTCCGGCCATTCCCTAGCCGTGGCCGGTCCCACTCCTTGCAATCCCTTATTTTCTCATATTATTATTTCATTCATCTCATGGAACTCCATCGTTTGAGCGAAAACCCTAGTTTTTCAACATTTTCTCAAATATTGCTCAAACCATGAAAAGCCAAAAAGTCAAATAGTCACATCACCGACTAGGCTTCTCACGTCAAAAATTAAAATATTATGATTTTAATATTCTCAAAATATCGGTCGCATGAGCAAAGTTTTAGTTGCTCATTCGAGAAAAATTGAGAGTTTCAGTCAAGATCAAACTCTTCTGAAAATCCAAAATATTGCTCAAACGCGCACCAGAAAATATCAAAACTCTCAGGACTGAGACACGAGCAGCATGGTAACCCGGGCATGCTACCTTGACCGACAAAGGTCGGCCCTTAGGCTTGCAAGGAGCCAGTCCTACACTCTTTTATAACTTTGACCTAATTAGCTCTCAGCAGTTCATAGTGGGTCAAAACTCTCTCCAACCAACTTGGAATTTGCTCCATCGACCATCAGCTGGTCCCACGACCACCAAGGGCCGGTCCCATGACCCCTTGGTCGGTCCCTCATCTCTCCATAACTAGGTTTTACTACCTAACGCTCGCACGAACACTATTTAATAAATGATTAAACCAGATTTGATCATTCGTTCACCAACTGGTCAACAAGGGACTTTGGTGCATGCTCACTCGAGCACTTGGGCACTACATGGTCGGCCATCATCCCATGTAGCCGGTCCCTCCTTCACTCAGTGACCTATTTTCAGTAAATCATCAATTGATCAAAATTAGGGTTTCGAACAAATGCTCTGTAAATCATAATTTTGACTGAGTTCAAACACTAATAATTTTATGTTGATCCAGCAATCAACATCTGGTTTAAATATATAATATTTGGTCCAACTACCAATATTTTAATTAATATTTTATTTGGTCATGTTACCAATAATTCATCAAATGAGCAATACTTGCTCAGATGCTCGAATATTGATTCAACTATCAATATTCGGTAATTTATCGAATGAGCAATACTTGCTCAGATGCTCGAATATTGATTTAACCATCAATAATCAGTAATTTATCATATGAACAATATTTGCTCAGACTATCAATATCCATTATGTTGATTCAACTATAACATCATTTATTCGAGAACTATACGTCCCAGCAGACATGTTCAATTCGTGAATCCTAAAGCATTCAGCAATCATGCCCGACTGAACAATATTTAGACCCATCGTCTAATCAAGTCAACGACTGACCAATCAAATACACATCTGCTTTGCAGACTCCACGTTCGTGAGACATCAATTAATCACGTCACATGTGGGATATTAATTAGGGTTTTGGTCTGGTGGCCTACGGCATGTGTGTTCATCCATGATGAGAAACGCGAGTAAGTCGTGCAAGCAGTTTAGGGAGTTAGAAAAGTAGTGGGTGGACAATCAACCAAGTCTTCGCACGACCTGGAACTGGTTAAACCACGATTTCCCACTTTCCCACTCTTTTACTCGAGCAACTGTCACACTTACTGGAGATCAATGTGTCTACTATTTTGGCAATATAAATAAGTCTCTGAATCCACGATTCAACAACAAAAACAATTCTGATCCGAGCCATCACTCTCAAGAATTCAATCAATCGACCAGAACTTATTCGAACTCAACAGTTCACAGAAAACTTGCAGAAACCTTAAACATATTCACAATCCTTGATCATCATTGATCTTGCACATTTCTCAGCTTCTCTCCTACAGATCAACCCTCTTCCCTCTTTGTGACCGAATTAGCTATGGAACTTCCATTTTATTGGTTTAGACCGGAGTCCGACAAATTGATCTCTCGAACTCAAAGCACTCCCGTGCAGTGCATCTGTTTGAGGTTAAGCAGTTTGCTCGGTTGAGGAGCCTCCGTCCACACGGTCGTCTCTCCATTCCCTGAAAAACAAGCAAATCGTTTTTCTACATCAACAAATTGGCGACCACAGTGGGAGATTAATCTCTCGGTTGCAATCTAAAACGTTCACAAAATGGTTGATCTTAGGTCAGGTTCAGTTACAAATCCTAACACAAATGGTGCTAGCACTAGCAATAGTGGTGGTACTCCGGAAACTACTCCCGCTTCCAACGGTGCTGGTGATAACACACCTCCTCAAACCAATATCAGAAGTAATCCTCTCTTCGGTTGGTCTCCCAAAGAAATTAGAGAAAATCCACCTACCATAGCTGATCTCATGAAGGTGCAAGATACTATCACCAAAAATCAGATTGACATGGCTACCACTCGGAAGGAGTTATGTACTTATCTCAAAACTCTCACAGACAAGATGTCATAGAAAACTCAGGAGAAAGGAAAATCCAAAGAAACATCTCCGATTGTTGATCCCGAAATCTCTCCAATCCACGTGGTAGATGATGATGAAGTCCCCAAAGTTGCGGATGACCCACCAGCAAAGGAATCTACAGGTTTCATCACTCGTGAAGACATGGAACGCTTTCTGGAGCCTCAAGGAAAAGACAAGACATCATCTGTCCACCGTCGCCAACCTCCATATCCTGCTATTACATATAGGATCCCTCTCCCAAAAGGCTATACTTCTCCAACGTTCACACTTTATAAGGGAACAGGGAATGCTAGAGAACATGTTTCTCGATTCATGGAAGCAATAGGCGAATATAAACACAACCATGTCGTCCGTTTGAAGGAATTCTCGAAGTCTCTGACGGGTAGAGCATACACCTGGTGCAACAACATCGCACCAGGGAGCATCACCAGTTGGGAGAAATGGTTAATGCTTTCTACCAGAAATATTTCTTCATCTCAGAACAAGTTACTCTTTATGACTTAGGAAGAATATTTCAGAAGAACAGTGAGCATTCGAACGACCATGTGAAAAGGTTCAGAGCCCAAACTTTGGACTGCCATGATCCGAATATCACTGAACAACACTTGGTGGACTTGTACATCAATGGAACGATCCCGGTCTACAGAGCTTTACTGGAAAATCTCCAATTCCATACTTTCTCATAACTTCATGAAGCGGCGAAGCGATCATCAACCACCGAACCTGCTTTATTGGAAAGAGCAAAGTATACAAAGATTGAGGAACCTCATGAAACTCGCGACAGCCGATGCTTGGTCAACAAAAAACACAATCTCCAACCTTCCACAAACATTGTTGCTGAAGGAAGCAAAAGGAAAGCCGAGGCACCACTGTAGAAGCATGCTTCTCCAATCTCTCAGGCTCCTCCGAAAGCGCAAAGAAAGGATAACCAATCCTGAAATGCACAAACCTCGACCCAACATCAATAAACGGGGAAATGATACTCAAACTTCCTTCTTCCCATTGAAGAACTGACCGAGTTACTGAAAGTATAGATTCAATATGGTGCAATCGAATTTCCATTCGTCAGGAGAGAGCCAATCGAAGAAGAAATGGAGAATCACAGGACATCAATCTCTCCGATCAACCTTTCGATGAAGCAGTACAATCATTGGTCAAACATACATGTGAATTGCTCTATATGTCGAAGGCACAAAGGAGATACATGTTCACATAATCACATCGTGTCAGGAAGATACTTCCTGAGCCTCCAGCTATAGAAAAAGAGATGCACGACTGAGGACTGCTTACCACGATCAATCTCAAAGGAAACGATTTTGGGAGAACGTTGATCGATACTGGCACCGCTATCAACATTGTTCCACTGAAAGCCCTCAGAGCCACAGGCATCACTCGAAAATAAGCTACTCATGCTCCCATCTTAATCAGAGACCATGAAGGAACGCTTAGAGATGCTTATGGATACATCACTCTCAAAGTGAAAAGGGTTCAACCTGGACGGAAACCAAGTTTCACATAATCAGGAAGATCTAAGATATGACATGATCCTCGGACGAGCATGGATCCATGCTGAAAACATGGCCACTGACAAAGCGTCTTTGGTTGCACATCTCTCAAATGAAGAAAATTCTGATCCATAAGATTTGGCGGACGTTCCATCATCAGAGCATTTGACAGAATTTCGAACTTTGACGAAGTTGAAACATGAACCTGCAAAAGATGCATAGACATTAATCAAGAGGTTCTGCACTCAGGCAAGTCTCATTCCTCCCATGTCCATGTCATTTATTTCCTCACATGCTATCCTAGCATGGGGACTCAATTCTGCTATTGGAAGATGTTATGAATGGGTAGCTTCACCATATTAACATTTTACCAAGTGGTTGAACCTGACACCTCTTTGAATCGAGCATCTCACTGAGACATTCATTACTGAGATAATGTTCAAGAATGGCAAAGAACACTTTGGGCGTTTCTCCATAGCCTTGCAGGAGTGTCCATGAGCACCACAAAATTAGAAAGCTCTAATGCCTGCACAAGTGTTGAATACCACTACCGCAACGAAAGAAATGCTGAATCAACAGAAGATACTCGGGGCCGAGACGATCAAGCCTAAGACATTCTACGCTTAAGGGATATGACGCTTCAACGCTCAAGCATCCAAGGTTTGAAGCATTTAGGATTTTCTTAACCTATCTGTTATTTTCAATTCCTCCAAAATATATGCAATACTTGCATTAATTAATTGGATCTATCAAACCAAAAGAAAATCCCTACAACTGTCAATTACCCACTTCTCCAAGGCCAACCGAAATTCAAAAACCTCTCATCTCTGAGTGCTATATTATTCAGAAGCCTTCAGATTGTACTCCCAATCAAAGAGTATACCTTCGATAATGTCGCATCTAGCTTCAACACAAATATCTTGACGATGACACGCTGATTCAACACCAACACGATCAAAGCGTAACCGAATTATAATCGATAAGTCTTCACTATCCCATGATAAAACTTCTGAAGCAGATGCAACATCATTCATCTATAAATGGCACAAACTCCTTCAACATACACTGGGGACTTGATCTTATTGGAGAGATCGATTCAAATCTATTTCAATAAATGTTGTCCACATAACAAGTTATTGCAACCTGATGTGATTCCATGAAACTTCATCAACGGGACCTCTCTACATCACAATCCCCTACACGACTGAGGAACTTCCTCTCTTTACCAATCACATCCATAATGAAGACTGCTGCTGCTATCTGCCACAATAACGTTGATTCACTGACGAAGCCAGTTCATAGTAAAGTCATACTGTTCAGGAGAATTCAGGTTGAACTCCCAATACACCTTCATCTTAGGGATTCTCAACCCACCGACTAGTTCGTGAATGTAAAGGCTCACTGAATGAAGGAGCAAAGACTATGTCGATAATCATGGTTCTAGCCTTTTCGGTCTCTGGAGCAACTCCGACCATAGTATCGGCATCAACAAGGATATCTGGAGGAACTCTGTCCATGGTATCAGCATCAACAAGAATGTCTAGAGAAAATTCAATCGTGATGTCAGCATCAACAACGATCTCAGGAGCAAAATCCTCATGACAGGCCTTCATCAACTAACCATCTCTGAAGTGTTACTCGATGAAGCGGACTTATCCAAGCACTAATGATTCATATCAATATGTGTAGACATGAAAACATGTTCACATGAAAGTATTCTCAAATCTTTCACGACGGACGGGCACAAGCCAAAGTCTTCTACAAGATGATCTCATCATCTCTACAAGTGAAATACAACATACTTCAGGCCATGGGTTTACATAAACGTACCAATGGGTGAGGAATGGGACAATGCTTCCTTGATAAAATATGTTCGTCTATGTCTCTGCTACAACATACCAAAAGGGCGCATCAATCGGACATACGAGATGAAATATATGGCCCCCACACTCAGGTTTAGGAAATCTGAAAAAAATTGTACGGGATTACAAATGTGCACGCTTCATTGGCTGACCTAGAAAACTCGAAATTGAGTGATTCTTTTCTCATATGATGACTCAGTCTCTTAGATTCAAAAGTTGGGGTCAAGCACCGAATTCCGACGTCGTATGTGGTTCCTACAGCTTACACAGCATACGACGTGCAAGAAGCAATTCTTAGACGGGATTCATTACCTACACAGTCGATCGAGGTCCACCAGGTCTTTCCAGAAAAAGGAGAAACGAAAAGGAGATTTAATTAAATACTAGGGACTGACGATCCACTGATCATGATGATCAGTTTCACAGTCCAAGAGTCATGACTGGCACCAAGCTCGCTTATGCTAATCTGAAAAAGCGGGGGTACACCAACCTCACCCAATATTTCGCTTAGAAATCTGTATGGACCAACTCCAATATACTTTTAAGAGAATCAACTAGACAGTCAGACTCAATCTTAATAAAAAGTATATCAAAGAGTTATATCTCAATTTCTCGATTCAATCCTCACTCAAACAAATAGAAATCTGCGAGCCTGATTGAATACAAAAGAAATAACTTGAACGGTACCAAAGACCAATGTTCAAGGATCAATCAATTTCAATCAACAACCAAAGGTTGGATTTAACAATTGATCGATTCAATGCACAACCTGTGATATTTCAATTATATAACAAAATATAATGCGGAAAAGAAATAACACAGATACCAGAAGTTTTGTTAACGAGGAAGCCGCAAATGTAGAAAAACCCCGGGACCTAGTCCAGATTGAACACACACTGTATTAAGCTGCTACAGACACTAGCCTACTACAAACTAACTTTGGTCTGGACTGTAGTTGAACCCCAATCAATCTCACACTGATCCAAGGTATAGTTGCGCTCCTTACGTCTCTGATCCCAGCAGGATACTACGCACTTGATTCCCTTAGCTGATTTCACCAACAACTAAGAGTTTCTATGACCCAAAGTCGAAGACTTTAATAAACAAATCTGCCTCACACAGAAAAGTCTACAAGAATAGATAAATCTATCTCCCACAGAAATACCTATGAGTTTTGTTCCGTCTTTTGATAAATCAAGGTGAACAGGAACCAATTGATATACCGGACTTATATTCCCGAAGAACAGCCTAGAAATATCAATCACTTCACAATAAATCAAGGTGGAATCACAAACGACGAGAAGAAGATGTTTGTGACTACTTTCCTATCTTGCCTATCGGATATATATAAATCTCAAGCTAATCTTACGATTGTACTCAATCACGATAGAAACAGCAAGATCGTATCACGCAACTACAGAGAAAATAGTTGGGTCTGGCTTCACAATCCCAATGAAGTCTTCAAGTCGTTAACCTGCAGGGTCTCGAGAGAAACCTAAGGTTAAAGGAGAATCGACTCTAGATTATACAACTAGTATCACACATGAGGTGTGGGGATTAGGTTTCCAAGTTGCTAGAGTTCTCCTTTATATAGTCTCCAAATCAGGGTTTGCAATATAAGTTACCTTGGTAACAAAGCATTCAATATTCACCGTTAGATGAAAACCTGATTAGATTCAAGCTAATATCTTTCAACCGTTAGATCGAACTTAGCTTGTCATACACAAATGAAATGTAATTTCATTTAGGTTTGAGTAACCGTACCTAAACGTGTACACCTAGTTGGTTCAACAATAGTTAACCAATGGTTAGCCATATGAGCACTTTCTTATCAACCTTATTCATCTTCACCATAACTAGTTCAAATGACTCAAATGAACTAGTTAGAGAGTTGTTCAATTACTTAGATCTCATAGATGTATACAAGACACAATTGAAGCAAAAACGATTTTGATTCACTCGAATCGATTCATGAACATTATAGCCACGGTTTGCAAAGATTGCATTCCTTAATTTATAAATGTCTTAGTTCACGAATAAACCGTTTTTAGAAAATAACCCACTTAAGTACGCATACGGGTACGCATACTTAAGTACCCGGATTGAGCTTGTTTTTTGGTTCACAAACTCCAGTAGAAATTTACGGGATGTGAACTTCCGACAGTACGCGTACATCTATGGGAACTTAGCTCCGGTCATCCTAAACCAGTAGAGTACGCATACTTTGGTTCAAGGATTTTGGACTTACACAATTATGAGTTCACATATAATGTTTATATCCAATCATGGTTATATATTCTAAACTCTCATTTAAATCATTGAAACATTCTTAGAGGATGTTATATAGTTGTTATCCACAAACTATTTTTCATCAAAGCGATTTTCAAGAAATTGAAATGTTCAACATGACTTTCGTCACGAGTAAAGATGAACTTGGCAAAAGAGAAAGCTTACCAACACATATTTCGAGAAATAGATAAGCGAGATAAACTCGGCTCGAAATAGCAAATGTGTATAATCGAAGTCTATATAGCAATACGACTTTTGTCTCAATATAGGAGTTAGAGTAGATAGACTTTTTAGTGATAGATAAGTTCAAGTCTCAACATACGTTTTTGTCGATGAAGTTCCACCAGTTCCTTGAGTAGTTCTTCGTCTTTGCATGATAAACACCGTGGAGTCTAGAGCTCAACTACACTTACTATCCTAGTCCGAGACTTAGCTATAAGTAGACTAGAAATCAAGACTTATAGTTTTGGCAACTAAACTTAACAAACAAGCTTGAGATAGCAACGCTTGCGAGTTCGACCAAGCAGTGCTCTAACAATCTCCCCCTTCGTCAATTTTAGTGACAAAACTATCAATACATATGGAATAAAAATAAATAAACTTTGCAGCTTCTCATCCACATGCTTGATCTCCTTGGTTCTTCAACATTACTCGAAATCTTCGTCACTTCCAAGTACTCCAATGATTCCAAATATATTCAATTCAGCATCACCGTTGTTGAAGATCCGTAGCCATAACAAATAGAAAACAATAGCTCTCAATCATTGTTACACAGTGTCATAGTATTATTACACAGTGTCATAGTATTATTACACAATGTCATTGTTACACAGTGTCATAGTATTATTTCACAACTTCTTGTGATGCCCACACAAGAACATCATGAAGTTTCTCATTCCTTATATGTAAACGATATCTCCTTTCCAGGTGACCTTTATTTCCGCAATAGTGGCAAACATAAGGAATGTTCTTACCTCGATCCGTGTGTGCTAACTTTGGAGGTTGATATACTTTGCTCTTTTGAACCTTAACTGCCGGTGAAGGTATTTCACTTTTTCCATCAGTGGAAACCTTTTGTTGAGAAGACTCACTAGCCTTGACAAGTTTTACCTCTTTGCTAGTACTTGGAGCATCTATTCCCTTATATCCCAATCCTCGTGTATCACGATGATTTTTACTTGCTCCTAGCATAGTGGTTAATTTGCTTGAACTAGCATTGAACTTTTTCAAGTCATCTTCCAACATCTTGATTTTATCAAGAGCAGCAGCTAAATCAGCCTCAAGGCGTTTTTCTCGAGCGAGATACGCGCCTTCTCTGTCATCAAAACTTGCTTGCTGGGAGTTAATCCTTGCTTCAATTTCTGCAAGTTTCTCTTCTAACAAGAAATATTTTTGATAAACACGATCACATTCAAGTGACTTTCTACTCAGGTTTTCCTCGGTATCTTTGAGGATCGATTCGCAAGAGCGATTCCAACCATAAAGACCTCCGTAAATCCTTTTCAATTTCTTGTTTTCTCGACAGAAGAGGTGTGACATGAGAAGTTGTAATCTTCTTCATTTTCAATGAATCCAAAAAATTAACATACTATGAAAACCAAAACACTGGTAACCACGGAAACCAAGGGAACCAGGGAAATGACGGCGCTCCACCACCTCCACCTCCCAAGAGGACACTCAAAGATATGACATCCCTATCGTTTGATCAACAGAAGTTGTGTGTCAACTTGGAAGATTCAATTGAGCTCAAATCTCAGTTGATTCATTGGTTACCGAAGTTCAAAGGGCTTCCAGGAGACGATCCAAATCGTCATTTACTATTGTTTCAACATAGGTTAACAAGTTTGAAGCCAACTGGAACTGATCAAGGAAGAGCTTTACTAACAGCTTTCCCATTCTCTTTGATTGATTCTGCAGAAGAATGGCTTTATGGTCTTCCACCTGGAAGTATTACAATACGGAACGATATGCAGAGAGTATTTTCCCGCCTCTAAAGCAGCAACTATTCGTAAAACAATTAGTGGGATTGAACAAATTACTGGTGAGACTCTTTACGACTACTGGGAATGGTATAAGAAGTTGTTAGCGAGCTACCCACATCATCAAATCTCTGAGAAACTCATAGTGCAGTATTTTTACGATGGTTTGCTCCAATCCGAGAGAAATCTTATTGATGCAGCTAGTGGTGGTTCCTTGACAAACCAAACCATTGATGAAGCAACGGAATTGATCGAGAATATGGATGCAAACACGTAGCAATTCAACACAAGAGGTATGTCAATGAGTCGAAAGGTTAATGAGGTTACTTCTTCACCGCACTTAGAACATAGGATTGGTAATATGGAGAAAATGATGCAACAAATGGCCGCAGTAATCATCCCCTCTTATAAAAAAGAAGCTGAACAAGTGAATGCAGTATTCCTGAATCAGCAGAGACAAAGGTATGATCCCTTTTCTAACACTTATAATCTAGGATGAAGAGATCACCCTAATTTCAGCTATGCGAATACGCAAGCAGTAGCTCCAGGGCCGGTTTTTAATCGCCCTAGTGGTTTCCAACAACAACCACAACCAGTGCAGAACTCGGAATCATCAGAAATGCTTGTTATTATGAAGAATCTAACCACAATGGTGCAAAAGAATCAGCAAACGACTGATGGTGCAATCAAGGAGTTGCAGACACAAATGAGCACTATGGCAGGTAGATTGAACCTTTTTGAGACGCAGAATAGTGGGAAACTCCCTTCTCAACCTATTAATCCTATAGAAACTATTAATGCTGTGACATTGAGAAGTGGTACATGAACTGTGCAACCATAAGATGCTGAGAAAAGCAAAGACCCCAAGGGGCCGGTTTTGGAGAAAGAGATTACCGTCTCTTCCCAAACCGATGAGGTACCTAAAACAAACTCTAAACCTCTTGTTTCAACTTATGTTCCTCCTTTACCGTTTCCTGGCAGGTTTGCTAACAAAAAGGTGGAACAAGACAAAGAGATTTTAGATGTACTCAAGAAGATTCATGTTAATATTCCGCTGATAGATGCAATTAGGCAGGTTCCTAAGTACGCAAGAGTTTTGAAAGACCTATGCACCAAGAAGAAACGATTAACCGGTAATGAGGTGATGAGTGTGGGGGAAAACGTTTCTGCTATCCTCCAAAAGAAACTTCCACCTAAATGCAAGGATCCAGGTAGTTTCGATATACCTGTTGTGATTTGTAATAAAAGGTTTGGAAAAGCCATGCTTGATTTAGGAGCATCGGTTAATGTTATGTCCGCATCTATTTATGAGTCTTTGAATTTGGGTCCTTTGAAAGAAACCCGTATTGTTCTTGAATTAGCTGATCGTTCCAATGTTTACCCTAGAGGTATTATTGAAGATGTGCTTGTGCAGGTGAATCAACTAGTATTTCCAGCTGATTTTTGTGTTTTGGAAATGGATAACGGATCTGATGCATCTATACCGCTGTTATTGGGGACGCCTTTCATGAAAACGGGCAAAACCATTATTGATGTTGACAAAGGAACGCTCACTATGGAATTTGATGATGAAAAGATTCGCTTCAATATTTTTGGAGCAATGTGGTATCCTAGCAATGTTCATTCGGATGTTCATGCTAATGTCTTAGACGCGGGCTAAGGAGTAGCCAAAGAGTCTATAGTCGGGCTGACGACGTTAAATCAAGCGCTAATGGGAGGCAACTCATAGGTTTTGTATCTTGATCCCTTTTATTTTTATTTTTTATTATTTTCATATCATATTTGCATCCCCGTGTTTAATTTCGTAGAGTCCGGAATCCATTTTGAAGAAAATTTTGACGAATTCCTTTTCGTCAGAAAAATTCAGACTGCACGTAGTTCAGTCCAGAGACCATAACTGTCAGACCGTTTGTCTAAACACTGTTACCTTTTGACAGTTTGTATAAAAGACGTAGGCGAACAACTTTTGTGAAATGGTGTTTTTCCAAATTCCTTACCAATTTGTACAGTTTTCGTGTTTTATGTGCTGCTACGTCAGAATTCAGAATTTTCAGTTTTGCACATTGAGGACAATGTGAAGTTTAAGTGTGGGGGAGTATTTTGCATATAGAGTTTTTAGCTTTTTGCCTAGATTTTTCATAAATTTGTATATATTTTCATAAAACCTCCAACTTGTAGAGATTTTAGAGTCACTAGCATATTTCTAGGTATGTTAACATAGAGATCCTGACCGACATAACTGAACTTGGAAGTGTTAGGGAACTACGTTCAGATTTCTTTCTTGTTAGAGTGTTAAGTAATGTATTTAATCATGCCGGTGATGCAAATGAGGAGCAGTGAGGAATGCATTATTAGAGTTGCTGATCAATCATTAGTGGAGACTACCTATTTTCAAATCAACAGAGGCACCAGACCAAAATTGTTTTTATGTAGTTGACTAAAGAGCTTTCTTTTGAGTGTGTGTCACCGTACGTTAATTCCGGGTAGAATGGTGAGCTACCCAACCTCCCACCAATAGAAGTACTACTCTTTAATCTCTTGAGTGCTAATTTTGTCAATCATGAGGGTGACGTCTATAGATGGAAACCACTTTCTTCTAGTTTGATTTGCAGTTAGCACCATTCTCTCTCTCGCCAACAACAGGTCCATAGAAACACACCCATCATCAACAAGGGAGCGACATCAAAATCTACAAGGAAAGTTGAAAACATTTAAGGTTTACAAGCAACAATACAAGGAAGAGCGCAATTTCATATTCAAGTAAAGCAACATACAATGAGCAGATTTTTATATACATGTTGAAGACTTACACATAAGGAGCGGAATTCTATATTCAAGTTGAAGACTTATTTACAAGAGCGAAAAAAATCGAAAGATGAAAATTATATTGAAGTTTATGATACGAAGACAATACAAGTTGTGAAGAATCAAGCGGTAAAGTACTTATGCCATGGCCATAGCAATTTCATTGTTTATTTTATATTCAATTTGTAGTTATTTCTCTTGTCAAAAAAAAAATGAAAAAAAAAAATGAAAAAACAAACAAAAGCAAAAACAAAAAAAGACAAGAAAAATTCTTTGTATTATTTTGGTTTGTATTTCTTTTTGTATTCATTTAATAAAGCCATGGGAAGAAGAAAAATTTATGAAGAAGTTTCAAGCAACAAGGAATTGAAGAGAAAGAGTTACAAATTGTCAAAGTTCTACGAAGTTCAAGAGTTTATCATCAACAGTTGAAGACCGAAGACGAAGACGAAGACCAAGAAGACGAGCTGAAGACTACGTTTCTATTGGATGCTGTGAAAGTGATGCTTTCGTCACTGCAGATCGGATGTGAAGGTGGTAAGTACTCTCATCCTTGCTATAGTGGTTGATTTCCTTTCTTAGAGATCATCATAAAAAATTCTTTTATTTCCCACGATCTTGTGGAGTCTCCAGAAATAATTCGGAAGGTTTCCTTCCCACCATTCAACGTGTGTAGGATATATCTTTTCATTCCTACCTGCACTCAGGTGAGACCCATAAAAAAGCCGTCTTATTGAGTGCAATTATCATATTTTTTTTTTAAGTGAGGCAGAAGTCGAGGCGAAATGCTTATTGATCGCTCTCAAACACCCATTCTCTCATTATGGTGTGGATATTTCTCACTCAACATTAAGAATGAGAATATGTTCTTTGGTGTTTCTAACTTCTTATTACTAGCATGCAGAAACTCTATGTCCTCATAGCTCTTTGGATGCTTGGGAAGCTGGAACGCTTTGAAGTTGGAGTAGGTTTTGTGGGTATACCTCTCGTAAGCCCTCACGAGACTATAACTCGTCCACTAGGGACACCTAGGGGTTTAAAGGCCTGTTTCACATGCTAAGTGCAACCGTGACTTCGACGACAATGAGTTGTTCTACCTTATTATTATTTTTTTGTAGTTTGCTCGAGGACTAGAAAAAGGCAAGTGTGGGGGAATTTGATAGGTGCAATACTTGCACTAGTTAGGTATTCAAATGCTTTGCTTTATTGGTAGTTTTTGTATCATTATGCTTTGATTTTGTTTGCTTTTGAGTTTGTTAGGTATTTGAGGCTATCTTAACCAAAAGGAAGTGGAACTCGCTCAAATCCGAGATTTTTTCACACCATCTTGAAGAGGACGAAAAGACGAAATCAACGGGCGAAAGAATGGAGTTATTCCGATGTCGTATGAAGAGGCTATGACCATTTAATGTGGTTCAAAGTTGCCGAAAAGGGTGAAAGCACAACATTTCTATTGGCACCCCCAGCTTACGTTAAGGGGCATACGGTATACAAGAAAACTGAACTGTCAGTCTTCTAAGACTGACAGTTGAAATGGGAATTGTTAAGAGCACCAACTTATGATGAGGGCTGTCGTCTTCTTCTTGGGTCAAAACAGAGTCGCGTTCAATCATGGCTTGGTCACTGAACCAAGTTATTGCTGCTGCCATTAAACGCTGGAAGTTGTTCATATGAAGAAGGTTGAGCAAAGCAGGGAAGATAGAGAGTACTCGAGCTTGAGTATGCTGTGTTGGAACTGTAACAACAAAACACTGAAAGTAATGATGTTAAGAAATAAATTTCTGAAACTTTAAAAATAAACTAGACTCAAGAAATAGCAAACAGAGGACAGAGTCACTTGATCATCAAGCTGTCCTTAACACGATAGTTCACCGGTACGCCTCAATAATGAGTGATGCCTATACCCTGTGGTGAAGTCGTATCCAGGATAAAACTGCCCGTTGCAAGTACCGTTAGCACTACAGTACTTGCCCACTCTTACGAACTTAACAGCAATGGCACAAAGAATAAAAACCACACAGAGGGAGAGAGACGAAAAAGAAGAAGGATAGTAGCTTCTTCTGGACACCAATTGGAATGAAGAAACCAAAGGCTTTATATAGTGGAGAAGAGAGATAGTCGAGAATAATGTGCATTAAGAGCGAATTAAAGAGAAAATAAAATAATAAAGCCAGAATAAATTTTCATTAATTCGAGATTTTCCAAAACGGTAAGAATAACTTCACATTATGTCGACATAAAAGTAAAAAACAGAAAGAAATAAATCCTTTCCATGTCATACGCCCCCCACATTAAATACAAAATCTCTTTTGATTTTCAAAAACGTTTTAGGAAATAATTGAAAGAAATTATATCCAAAAAGATAAATCTTGGTTGATCTGTCCACGACGGAAGCACGAGCTCGAGCCCTAAGCCCAAGCCTTAGTGAAGACAAAAATATTTTGCTCCACCCGTTCCACCCACATTGTTCTACTAACTATCCATAATGGAATAGTTATATAGTGGATCTCCTCTTTAGTTATACCCTATGTGGGACTAAAGGTTTCATTCACTCATAAGAAAATGAGCAAGTACTCTTTGAGACTTAAGGATCCTAAGTTCCATTCTCACCAAGACTTATAAAACAAAATAATAAAACTCATTTGCTCCAACATGCTGTGCTCGAGAGATGGAAGTGCTGCTGATAATGACAAAAAGAGTTCGAGCAGGAGAGACTTAGGTTTGCTCATATGCCGAGAATGGAGTTGAGCTGTGGCATGAATTGCGATTGTGATGTTGCAGCTGATAATCACGGGAGCATAAATGGTGATCTTGGTGAACAGGGATCGTGATCAACAGAGAATGGTTGGAGTTCCGGTCGTTCAGATAGCACGAGGAAGTAGACATGAATTTGCTATTGGAGGTGAATGTTGATGGTTGCTGATGCTTGGCAGTGGAAGAAATCTGTGATGATCGTGACTATGGCAGTTGATGCTGGTGTTTAAAATGGAGTATGGGAAAGAGATTGGTGATCGATCAGTAGGTTGACAGCGAGATGATCACTGATGATGGTTCTCATTGATAGAAGTTAGAAGGATGAAACAGAGATGGAGTTGTGGACTGAAACTACTCCCGTTTGATAGCACATGGAGTTGAACTCGAGAGAAAGGTTGCTGTGGCTAGTGATGGCAGTAAAGGACGTGATATTAGAAGTTAAGGCACAGATGGAGTTTAAGTTAGGAAAGGAGAAGAAGAAGGAAACCGAGGTCTGAGTTTACAAAATCCAGAAGCTTTGGATTTTCACGGAGACTCTGGTGGCTGCGAGTGAATGAACGGAAAAGGTGAAACTCAGGGAAAAATATTTTTCACGGAGGAAGAAGTATCCGCGGAGTATTTTGGTTGAGATTAAAATCCCGTAACTTTTATTTCCCACGGAGGGCCTGGTATACGTGAGTTTTGCCGGAGTCTCGAAATTCAGAAAATATAGAAGTTCACGGACAGTCTGGTATCCGTGGGAAAACTGAAGACATATACTCTCACGCAGACCAGTTTACACTGTCAGTTCTACGAAACTGACAGGCTTTACATATTTGGACGTGACTAGTTTTAGGAGTTTGGCTAGTTTTTGGCAAGTGGTCACAACCTAACTCGACCAGGATTCATGTACAGGCACGTCTACTTTTGGGAACCCTATTTAAGGGAGAGTTTGACAATATCATCATATCATACTTTTGGGAAGAGAAGAACAAGAGCTAGGGCTTGGAGATTTTGGCGTTCGATCGTCACGATTGAACCTAGGGTTTGCTTTCTTTTTCTTCATATTATTTTTCATGGGTTTTGAGAAATCCATGAGTAGCTAAACACTTCATATTGGTTAAGGATGTAGTCGGATATCAAAAACATGCTACTAAATTAATATATTGGTTTTGTTATCTCAATCAAATTATTATTGTCTTGTTCTACGATTTATTATCGCATATGATTGTATGATTGTTTGTTTAGGAGCGCTAATAAATGAGCATGAATGCATTTCTAAAGTTAGGCTAGGGTTTTGAGATACGTAATTGTTGATAAACCTTGTCATAAGTAGCATATTGTGATTATCAATTGTATTCAAAAACCTTTGTGTGATTGCAAGTAGAAGCTTGACCTATGTTAAATAGTTTACTCGTAGTATTTCTATTGCATGGATTAGTCTGATTTATAGAACTTAAAGCTCTTGGAGGATTAAACTTAATAGCATGTTGCATTAGGTTGTTCACTAAGTAGTATTCATATATTCATCGTTATGGTATATGATGACATAAGGAATTTACCGGAGTATGCTCTCGATGGGGTACTTTAGGACTCTTGATAATGAATGATTGAGTGACAACACTAGTTATTAGTCGAAGTGCATGTATTATGATTGATGATGAACCCTTAACCAGTATTCTCAACTTATTGATTCTCTTTATTCATTCTTTGCTATTATTATTAGTTTAATTATTTTTGACCTAAATCAAAAATCCCCCAGGTTACTTAAGTTTTCAATTACGAATAACAACCCATATCTCCTTGTGGAACGAATCTGTTCTTATTACTAAACTATTATTCATAATTGAGAAGTGAAAGAACTTAAATTATTTTTGCGTCGGCTGACAACCGACCATATATCAAAGAGTTATATCTCAATTTGTCGATTCAATCTTCACTCAAACAAATAGAAATCTGCAAGCCTGATTGAATACAAGAGAAATAACTTGAACGGTACCAAATACCAGTGTTCAAGGATCAATCAATTTCAATCAACAACCAAAGGTTGGATTTACCAATTAATCGATTCAACGCACAACCTGTGATATTTCAATTATATAACAAAATATAATGCAGAAAAGAAATAACACAGACACCATAAGTTTTGTTAACGAGGAAACCGCAAATGCAGAAAACCCCCGGGACCTAGTCCATATTGAACACACACTGTATTAAGCCGCTACAGACACTAGCCTACTACAAACTAACTTCGGTCTTGACTGTAGTTGAACCCCAATCAATCTCACACTGATCCAAGGTATAGTTACGCTCCTTACGTCTCTGATCCCATCAGGATACTACGCACTTGATTCCCTTAGCTGATCTCACCCACAACTAAGAGTTGCTATGACCCAAAGTCGAAGACTTTAATAAACAAATCTGTCTCACACAGAAAAGTCTATAGGAATAGATAAATCTGTCTCCCACAGAAATACCTACGAGTTTTGTTCCGTCTTTTGATAAATCAAGGTGAACAGGAACCAATTGATATACCGGACTTATATTATCGAAGAACAACCTAGAAATATCAATCACCTCACAATAATCTTAATCGTCTAGCGAAACAAGATATTGTGGAATCACAAATGATGAGACGAAGATGTTTGTGACTACTTTTCAATCTTGCCTATCGGAGATATAAATCTCAAGACAATCTTACGATTGTACTCAATCACGATAGAAACATCAAGATCAGATCACGCAACTACAGAAAAAATAGTTTGGTCTGGCTTCACAATCCCATTGAAGTCTTCAAGTCGTTAACCTACAGAGTCTTGAGAGAAACCTAAGGTTAAAGGAGAATCGACTCTAGATTATACAACTAGTATCACACATGAGGTGTGGGGATTAGGTTTCCCAGTTGCTAGAGTTCTCCTTTATATAGTCTCCAAATCAAGGTTTGCAATCTAAGTTACCTTGGTAACAAAGCATTCAATATTCACCGTTAGATGAAAACCTGATTAGATGAAAACCTGATTAGATTCAAGCTAATATCTTTCAACTGTTAGATCGAACTTAGCTTGTCATACACAAATGAAATGTAACTTCATTTAGGTTTGAGTAATCGTACCTAAACGTGTACACCTAGTTGGTTCAACAATAGTTAACCAATGGTTAGACATATGAGCACTTTCATATCAACCTTATTCATCTTCACCATAACTAGTTCAAATGACTCAAATGAATTAGTTAGAGAGTTGTTCAATTTCTTAGATCTCATATAAGTATACAATACACAATTGAAGCAAAAACGATTTTGATTCACTCGAATCGATTCATGAACATTATAGCCACGGTTTGCAAAGATTGCATTCCTTAATTTATAAATGTCTTAGTTCATGAATAAACCGTTTTTAGAAAATAACACACTTAAGTACGCATACTTAAGTACCCGGATTGAGCTTGTTTTTTGGTTCACAAACTCCAGCAGAAATTCACGGGATGTGAACTTCCGACAGTACGCGTACAGGTACGCGAACTTAGCTTTGGTCATTCTAAAACAGTAAAGTACGCATACTTTGGTTCAAGGATTTTGGACTTACACAAGTATGAGTTCACATACAATGTTTATATCCAATCATGGTTATATATTCTAAACTCTCATTTAAATCATTGAAACATTCTTAGAGGATGTTATATAGTTGTTATCCACAAATTATTTTTCATCAAAGCGATTTTCAAGAAATTGAAATGTTCAACATGACTTTCATCACGAGTAAAGATGAACTTGGCCAAAGAGAAAGCTTACCAGCACATATTTCGAGAAATAGATAAACAAGATAAATTCGGCTCGAAATAGCAAGTGTGTATAATCGAAGTCTGTATAGCAATACGACTTTTGTCTCAAGATAGGAGATAGGGTAGATAGACTTTTTAGTGATAGATAAGTTCAAGTCTCCACATACCTTTTTGTCGATGAAGTTCTACCAGTTCCTTAAGTAGTTCTTCGTCTTTGCATGATGAATGCCGTGGAGTCTAGAGCTCAACTACACTTACTATCCTAGTCCGAGACTTAGCTATAAGTAGACTAGAAATCAAAACTTATAGTTTTGGCAACTAAACTTGACAAACAAGCTTTAGATAGCAACGCTTGCAAGTTCGACCGAGCAGTGCTCTAACATAATCATTCATCATAAAACGAATTCTACAACCGATATATACAACCATGGTCATTATATCATCCCCTCTTGAGATCATCCTCAGTTATGGTCCCGTGACCAGGGTTTCAGAAGTGATGTTTCTACGATTGACAGAAACAAAAAATGGTACTGCAAGTACTAGGCTCATGTATCAACCATGGGGTTCATATTGAAAATTAATCAATGGCATTTAAATACTTCATCAAGCGTTCAAGACACAAGCAAATGGTCTAAAGACACAACAGGGGCATTTTACAACACGCTCGTCTGAGATGATTTTACACTGTCCTTCACAAAGAAGTGAGCTGGGAGCAATTGGTAAATAATCTAGGGATGGGTCATATACCATTCTCTTCGCATGGATGTCCTCTACCACATATCCAAAATTCACAATAATTGGATGAACGAGCAAAAAGATGTGGCCGAAACATCAAACTACATGACAACTGAAGTTTCTGAAGACTTCCTGGAAGTTTATTGTTTCGTTGATTTCGACCACGAAACATGCTCAAAACTCAAAAAGCTTCTTTGCTAAATCTAAGAAATTTCCCGGGCATCAAAAAGTTGGGGTAGATCATCAAAAAAGGACATCGTATGAAGATTATACAACATTTTCAATGAAGACCTAACTTCTGAATTTTCTGATGATGACGAAATTCTTCATTCATCCACATCTGAATCAGGAGCTACACCATCAACGCAAGGATGAACTTCATCTTCAGCCGATAGTCTAACTTTCAAGTCGGCGGTGCTTATGCTCATGAGATATGATATTTTCATCTTCAACTCTTTTCTTCTGTGATATTTCATCACGTCTCTGCTTTCCCTCCGCATCTGCTAAGACCAAGAAGGCATGTATCTTAGCATGAACCACTCTCAGATGATCAAGAGACATACAATGCATCATCTTTCTAGCATCTCTGAAAGGTTGACTCACTTTGGCATGAACATCTGCAGAAGTCTTCATCTTTGACTTGATATTTCTGGAGCGTTCCCCGGAAGGGCCAAAAAGGTGGTTGTAACTGGAAATCACCATTATCTGAGGCGAAAGACATGGAGTATGGATATACCAATAAAAAACACGTAACAAAAATGGTAACACTCCAACCTGTTTACAATTTCACTAACAGTAGTGAACTTAGAACAAAAGTTTTAAGAACTTGCCCATTTCTTCAAACCTGCAAAGACGGGCAAAGTCCATTATTCAAAAATCATAAATTGATTTTCATAAAACTGTGAACAACCCACGTAAATTTTTACTGTGTTAACATCCATTGATTTTTCAAAGATTGGACAGACGTCCATTCTACAATTGTGGAAACTCACATACAGGCATTATTTCACCATGTATAATTGTCTACTTTCAACAGTTGTTCAAAATCAAAACATTGATTTTACAAAAAATATATTTTAACGTGAAACTCACGTAAATTTGAAAAAAAAATATGTATAAATATATTTTTTTTCTCCCTCGCGCGAGCATACGTCTTTGAAATAAGAGTATATTTTCAAAAATTTGTGAAATCTCACATATCAAAAATAAAATTTTTAATGAAAGCTCATAGACAAAAATTATATTACTAACAGACGCATGTCTATTCAAAAAAAAAAAAAAAAAAACTTTTCTCTCGTATGAGCATCCACCTTTGAAACGAGAGTTTATTCCATTTTGTGAAATCTCACATATTTAAAAAATAAATTTTTTGTTTTCGTGAAAGCTCATGGACAATTTTTTTATCATTAGATGCAGGTCTACTTAAAAAAAATCTCTCTTATGCTAGGGATCATTGTTTGTTTCTTAAACTAACGAACGAACGAACATCCGTTCCTAAACAAGGATTTCCTTTTTGGTCTTGGGCCCGTAAACGCTGAACCGACCAAAACTGGACGTCCGACTGTCCAAATCAGCAGTGTTTTGTCTCTCCGTGCTCACGGGATGAAACTCTGTCATACTGTCGAGTCCTTATTCAGGCATTTGCTCGTACATGACATCATTGGAGAAAATCAGGATTCTGAAAAATGCCTTTGTACGACTAAGTTCAACTACTTATCTCGTTTTCTGGAAAATCACCATCCAGTGCTTACTATGGAACATGACTGTCCCTCACTAAGCAGGGGACTTAATGTTGATGGTGGATTTTCGACAAAGGTCAAAATCATAAAATCATGATTCTGCATGTTTCTGACCCGGCTTCAGGAATGCATGTGACGATTCATATTTTATGATCCGTGAACCATTTCACGATCTCTGACTGAGCGAACATTCATCTCAGAGTTATGATGAATATGTTTATTGAAAGGCCTCTCAGCTGAGCGTTCGATGCTTCACACATTTCATCATCACCTCTACATAGAATCAAAATGATTGGGCGGTTCATAGAAATAATGTTTGTTAAAGAGCTTAACGCCTTCAGGACGTCACGCTGCTCGTTGTTCCCTGACTACGTAGAGAGACCGTGTATAGAATATCTTAATGATTTGGCGGTTCCTAGACATAATGTTTGTTAGAGATCTTAACGCCTTCAGGACGTCACGCCGCTCGTTGTTCCCTGACTATACACCCCTCAGAACGAATATGATGCTTTATTTATCTTATATCTCGTTTCTGCAAATAGATTAATTCTAGCGTGTCATTCATCAACTAAATTCCTAGAAAATAATCTATTTTATCTCATTACTCCGTTCCATGGCCGATCCTCAGCTGGATTCCATGGATTAGTAATAGATAACCATTTTATCTCATTACTCTGTTCCCTGAATCCCCAGCCGGATTCCATGGATTAGTAATAGATACTCAACTCATTTTATTACTCTGTCTCATGAATCATTCTCAGCTGAATTTCATGGATTAGTAATAAATATTCAACAATCGGGCATCTGGGCCATCACCGAACCGAGTAAGCCCCAAAAATGGTGCGACTTTACTCAGCAAATAATGCACAAACGAATACTCGAACGCACGAACGTGCATTCAAGTATATGGACGAACGAGGAATCTATGCAATTAGGAAGGAAAATAATATTAAATAAAATAAACAAAAGGCATGGGACCGGGACCACCGGCGGGCCGGTCATGCCGTCGTGGCCGGTCCCCCTCTTCCGTTATTTTATTTTATTATTTCCCTCATCTCATGAAGACTCCTTCATTTGAGCAAACTCCCTCGTTTGAGCGAAACTCTTAGTTTCTCCATACTTTCCATCAAATGATGAAGAAATAGTGAAAAATAGAGAAAGGTGTCACGGGACTGGGCCACCTAGCCGGACGGCCATTCCCTAGCCGTGGCCGGTCCCACACCTTGCAATCCCTTATTTTCTCATATTATTATTTCATTCATCTCATGGAACTCCATCGTTTGAGCGAAAACCCTAGTTTTTCAATAATTTCTCAAATATTGCTCAAACCATGAAAAAGCCAAAAAGTCAAATGGTCACATGACCGACTAGGCTTCTCACGTCAAAAATTAAAATATAATTATTTTAAAATTCATAAAATATCGGTCGCATGAGCAAAGTTCTATTTGCTCATTCGAGCAAAATTGAAAGTTTCAGTCAAGATCAAACTCTTCTGAAAATCCAAAATATTGCTCAAACGCGCACCAGAAAATACCAAAACTCTCAGGACTGAGACACGAGCAGCATGGTGACACGGGCATGCTACCTTGACTGATACACGAGCAGCATGGTGACACGGGCATGCTACCTTGACCGACCAAGGTCGGCCCTTAGGCTTGCAAGGAGCCGATCCCACACTCTTTTATAACTTTGACCTAATTAGCTCTCAGCAGTTCATAGTGGGTCAAAACTCTCTCCAACCAACTTTGAATTTGCTCCATCGACCATTATCTGGTCCCACGACCACCAAGGGCTGGTCCCATGACCCCTTGGTCGGTCCCTCATCTCTCCATAACTAGGTTTTACTACCTAACGCTCGCACGAGCACTATTTAATAAATGATTAAACCAGATTTGATCATTCGTTCACCAATTGGTCAACAAAGGACTTTGGTGCATGCTCACTCGAGCACTTGGGCGCTAAATGGTCGGCCATCATCCCATGTAGCCAGTCCCTCCTTCACTCAGTGACCTATTTTCAGTAAATCATCAATTGATCAGCAATTGATCAAAATTAGGGTTTCGAACAAATGCTCTATAAATCATAATTCTGACTGAGTTCAAACACTAATAATTTTATGTTGATCCATCAATCAACATCTGGGTTAAATATATAATATTTGGTCCAGCTACCAATATTTTAATTAATATTTTATTTGGTCACGTTACCAATAATTCATCAAATGAGCAATACTTGATCAAATGCTCGAAAATTGATTCAACTATCAATATTCAGTAATTTATCGAATGAGCAATACTTGCTCAGATGCTCGAATATTGATTCAACTATCAATATTCGGTAATTTATCGAATGAGCAATACTTGCTCAGATGCTCGAATATTGATTTAACCAACAATATTAAGTAATTTATCATTTGAGCAATATTTGCAGACTATCAATATCCATTATGTTGATTCAACTATAACATCATTTATTCGAGAACTATACGTCCCAGCAGAGATGTTAAATTCGTGAATCCTAGAGCATTCAGCAATCATGCTCGACTAAACAATACTTAGACCCATTGTCTAGTCAAGTCAACGACTGACCAATCAAATACACGTCTTCTTTACAGATTCCACGTTCGTGAGACATCAATCAATCACGTCACATGGGGGATATTAATTAGGGTTTTGGTCTGGTGGTCTACGGCATGTGTGTTCATCCACGATGATAAATGTGAGTAAGTCGTGCAAGCAGTTGAGGGAGTTAGCAAATTAGTGGGTGGACAATCAACCAAGTCTCCGCACGACCTGGAATTGGTTAAACCACGATTTCCCACTTTCCCACTCTTTCACTCGAGCAACCGTCACACTTACTTGAGATCAATGTGTCTACTATTTTGGCAATATAAATAAATCTCTGAATCCACGATTGAACAACAAGAAGAATTATGATCCGAGCAATCACTCTCAAGAATTCAATCAATCGACCTGAACTTATTCGAACTCAACAGTTCATAGAAAACTTACAGAAACCTTAAACACATTCACAATCCTTGATCATCATTGATCTCGCACACTTCTCAGCTTCCCTCCTACAAAACAACCCTCTTCCCTCTTTGTAACCGAATTGACTCTGGAACGGCCATTTTCTTGGTTTAGGCCGGAGTCCTACAGATTGATCTCTCGTACTCAAAGCACTCCCGTGCAGTGCATCTATTTGAGGTTAGGCAGTTTGCTCGGTTGAGGAGCCTCCGTCCACACGGTCGTCTCTCCATTCCTTGAAAACCATCAAATCGTTTTTCCCTATCAACAATAGGGATTCGTGAAGGCAGGTCCATCTATTATTTATCTTTATAGCTCGAATATCATGATCTTGTTCGATTGTTGAGCTGCTCATTTGAACAAGATAGATAGAAATCATCAAAGTTTTTTTCGTTTCATACTTTGATGATTCCACAGGTTTAATACTTGTGAGGTGAATAATAATCTTGGATGCTCTTCCGTAAGCTTAAGTACGGATTTTGAGGTTAGCTAGACTTTGTCTATTGCTATCGATTATCAGTCTCACCTTGATCTGCGATCATAAAGGAAATCACATATATAGGCTTCTATGTGGGAGGCAGATTGGTTTAAAGTCTCCAATTGAGTTGAAGAAACACTTAGGCTGTAAAGGACGTCAACTAAGGGAATCATTTGCACGGAGTCCTGCTGGGATTCAAGAGGCATAAGGAACACGACTGTAACTGAATTGTTGTGAGGGTTTAATTCAGTCTCAACTACATTCCAGTTCGAAGATAATTGGTAGTAGGCTAGTGTCTGTAGCGTCTTAATACAGTTTGGTGTTCAATCTGGACTAGGTCCTGGGGTTTTTATGCATTTGCCGTTTCCTCGTTAACAAAATTTCTGGTGTCTGTGTTTTTTTTTTCCGCATTATATTGCTTGTCTTTATAATTGAAATATCACAGGTTGTACGTAAATCAATCAACTAGATACATCCATCCTTGTTTGTTTAATACAACTTGATTGATTATTGGATATTAATTTTTGAGATCGTCCAAGAACTCTCACACGTAAATCAGGTTCGCGGCGGTCCTGTAAACTTTCAGATTGTGAGAGAAAGAGATATAACTCTGAATATTATTCCTTGATTTAGATTCATTAAGTTGAATTCTCAGAATTGTATTTAGGTTTTGTCCATACATGTTTCATATGAAAAAGTTGGTAGAGTATTTTGGTACCCCCAGTGTTTTCAGTAACCACTACTGGGCATCCGCTCACTCCATTTCTCTTGTTTTGTCCCCTACAGAGTACAAAGAAAAGTTGTTGCAGTAAGCCGCGCAGAGCTTATAGCAAGCCTGGAAGATTTGAAAGTTTGTATTTTGTTGTCTAATGACACATATATCACGGGGTTATCTGGGGTAAACCTATGTCGGTCTTGACCATTTGTTTTTATCGCATTTTGTGTATAAATATATAAGCTATGGTCTGAAATATAAGGTATGATTTTGGGTGTGTACATATACTGCATACAAAACCTTCTTTTGTCATCGTGTGTCGGCATGTCTCAATTTATGAATCGCTATCTACTTGGAACTCCTTCTTCCTTGCACCTTAATGTACTAGTATGTCTACTTTTGCATAATTCTATCTCTCTGGATCCCCATGTATATGCAAGTTTTGTAGTAGTTATATGGACATAAATGATGATGGGAAGTGATGTGTATTGAATTTCATTTTAAGTAAACAGCGTACTTGGGTTTCACTGTGTGTACATTATGTATTCCACGATTCACTTTGGGTTCATGCTTATCTCAATATATTTTTATAAGCATGTACTGAATTTTAGCATCTATGTGCACATGTTCCTTTATAAATTTCCTATTTTTCTTAAAATATTTTGTTAGGCTTCTTGTTCGAATTTGTAAAATCCAGCGATTTTAAAATAGTAGCACGTCGCGTTTATATAATAGTTTCTCTCTAGACTTCAACTTTTCCTAGTACTAAATATAAATTGATAAAAAGCGGAATAGGTCCCGTAAGTGCTTTTTTATGCAAAAAAATATAAAGGACGTAATTAAACAAGTTCTTGTTGGATTCAAGTGAACATGTTGTCTAACTTAACTTTAAAACGGATATATACTTAAGTACGAACTTTACGTACTACCTTATTATGCTTTATTTTGGTATTATATTTTCTTTTAACTAAGGATGGAGCAGTACAGTAAATTCCTAAGTGTATCTAGCAACTGTGTATACCCGTATCCTTATGAAATTCCTATTGACATTCTAATTTCAAATTTTGCAAGCGAATATTTTAGTTTTTGTTTGATAATTATATTTTTATTTTCTATTAAAAGTATTGTCCCTCATGTATATACCGAGTAGCATTTTTCATACGGTCAATGCATCTTTTAATTTTCTTGAATAATAGAATAATGGGTATTGTCTTATTTTCATTTAAATACATATTTGTATTTTAGAATTTGCGAGCATGTTTCTCCATCTTTATCATTATCCTTGAAAAAATTTGTTGTTAGATTTCTGAATTTGGATGTATGTATTATTTTATTTTATTTTCCGAGTGATGGACGGGGGATTCGGCCTTGCTAATGGGTTGAAAAATCAACCTGTTGGAAGGAGAATTTATTGTCTGTTAAAGTTGGTATCAGAGCACATGTTTTGATTTATCGGGACCATGTTTGGTGATCTTGTTTCCTTTACTGGTCAGGTTTTCAAAGATTTATTCGATCATTCGTATTCTTGTCGTTTCCAAATATAAAACCATATAAATGGTCTGGTTGGTCACATTCTGGTTAGTCGCATTTGAAGCTGAATCTGATTGAGAAGCGCTTCCCTTTTTATTTGTGCCGCTGATTGTTATCTTTGTATGTCATATTGTCATGGAATGTTTTGCTTTAAGCACTTTCCTGAAATTTTTTCCCAGGCTTTCATTGTACTGTTGTTTGAAAGAGTAATGGAATTTTTACCATGTTTTAACTGTTGTTTGAACATATCATTTGGTTTTGGGGTTGGAAAAAACTATCTAGATACCATGATATACATATGATTTTCGTGTGTTAGTAATGTACATTACTGACCAATTGTAAATCTGACGCTTAGTTTTTTTTTGAAGATGCCAAAGTGTGCAAAATTAGAAAAAGAATCTCGACAAGAGGACAACGCGCCTTGAGAATGGTTTTAAAAAACTGTTGGGTTCTGTCAAGACTATTATCGATGTCGTCAAAGACCGTAAGCAAATGAGAACAACTATGGACTTGAATGAATTCAAGAAGATGGTAGGTAACGACATAAACTTTAGTGGGACGACAGATCCTACCGAGGAAGATAAGTGGTTGATGAGCATCGAGAAAGAGTTTGATATGTTGCGAATTCCGGAGGAGAAGAAGGTTAGACTTGAAAAGGCGGGGGGTCTAACAACCACACCCAATATTTCGCTTAGCAATCTGTATGGACAACTCTAATATAATTCCAAGAGAATCAACTAGACAGTCAGACTCAATCAATGGAAATATAACCAAGAGTTTTATCTCTGTTTCACAATGTAATCAGCAAATAAAACAGATAGAAATCCGAGAGCCTGATTATTATGTGAAACAACTTGAACGGTACCAAAGACCAATGTTCAAGTGTCAATCAATTTATATCAACAACCAAAGGTTGGATTATCTAATTGATTGAACTACGCACAACCTGTGATATTTCAATTATATAAACAAATATAATGCGAAAAAGAAATAACACAGACACCAAAAAATTTGTTAATGAGGAAACCGCAAATGCAGAAAACCCCCAGGACCTAGTCCAAATTTGAACACCACACTGTATTAAGCCACTACAGACACTAGCCTACTCCAAGTTAACTTCGGACTGGAATGTAGTTGAGCCCTAACCAATCTCACACTGATCAAGGTAGAGTCGCTTCGTTACGCTTCTAGAACCACGCCGGATTCTGCGCACTTGATTCCCTTAGCTGATCTAACCCACAACTAAGAGTTGCTACGACCCAAAGTCGAAGACTTGATAAATCAATCTGTCTCACACAGAAAAGTATATTGTATAGATAAATCTGTCTACCACAGATAAACCTATGAGTTTTGTTCCGTCTTTTGATAAATCAAGGTGAACAGGAACCAATTGATATACCAGACTTATATTCCCGAAGAACAGCCTAGAAATATCAGTCACCTCACAATAATCTTAACCGTATGGCAGCGAAACAAGATATTATGGAATCACAAACGATGAGACAAAGATGTTTGTGACTACTTTTTATCTTGCCTATCTGAGATTAAATCTCGAGAAAATCTTAGAGAAGATGGTACTCAATCACGATAGAAAACATCAAGATCAGAACATGCAACTAGAGAGAAAATAGTTGGGTCTGGCTTCACAATCCCAATGAAATCTTTAAGTCGTTAACCACAGGGTTTCGTGAAAAACCTAAGGTTAAAGGAGAATCGACTCTAGTCGCAACTAGTATCACACATGAGGTGCGGGGATTAGGTTTCCCAGTTGCTAGAGTTCTCCTTTATATAGTTTTCAAATCAGGATTTGATAGCTTTAAAACAAAGCAATCAATATTCACCATTAGATGAAACCTGATCTAAGAGCCAAGCTAAGTTTGCTTGAAACCAAAGCAATATCTCTCCACCGTTAGATGGTCTTAGCTTGTTATACACAAATGAAATGTACCCTCATTTAGATATGGGTAACCGTACCTAAACGTGTACACCTTGTCGGTTCAAGAATAGTTAACCAAAGTTAGCCATATGAATACTTTCTTATCAACCATATTCATCTTATATACAACTAGTTCAAATGACTCAAATGAAACTAGTTATAGAGTTGTTCAATTGTTTATATTCTCAAAGAAGTATACAAAACACAATTGAAGCAAAATCGATTTTGATTCACTCGAATCAAGTCATGAACATTATAGCCACGGTTTTCAAAAGATTGCATTCCTTAATATATAAATGTATTAGTTCATGAACAACCCGATTCTAGAACTTAACCCACTAAAGTATGCAAACGGGTACGCATACATAAGTAGTCGGATTTGGAATGTGTCTGACAGTATGCGAACGGGTACGCATACTATCACACATACAAAACAACGGTTGAATTAGTACGCGTACGGGTACACATACAAAAGTTCTCGGACTTCAACTGAGTTCGCCAGTACGCGTATGGGTACGCATACCAAGGCTCCCAGACTTTACCTGACCTTCCCAGAACGGTATACGGGTATGCATACAATACCGGTCTTAGATCAACATATATGCAAGTATGCATACTATGTCTATAATCCAATTATGCGTAAGTGTTCTAACTTCTATTTCAATCATTGAAACATTCTTAGAGGATGACAATAGTTTTTTTCACTAACTATTAGCATCAAAGCGATTTTCAAGTTATTGAAATAATCAATACGAAACATTCTGAATCTACATCAAATGACTGTATCACACAAATCATGTAAGATGTTACTTAGCGATTTTCACATGATCATCTTTTGACTTGCGTCAAGAATATAAGATGAACTTGGTTGAAGCAAAAGCTTACTAACACATATTTCGAGAAATATGTAAGCGAGTTAAACTCAGCTCGAAATATCAAATGTGTATAATCGAATACTATATAGTAATACGACTTTTGTCTCAAGAAGGAGATAGAGTAGAAATAGACTTTCTGAGTGATAGATGAGTTTCAGTCTCCACATACCTTTTGTCGATGAAGTTCCACAAGCTCTCCTTAGTAGTTATACGTCTTCAAATGATGAACGCCGTGAAGTCTAAGGATCAACTACACAATTTATGTCCTAGTCCGAGACATCTATAAGTAGACTAGAAATCAAGACTTATAGTTTTGATCACTAACATTGACAAACATGCTTGAGATAGCAACGCATGCGAGTTCGACCGAGCAGTGCTCTAACAATCTCCCCCTTTGTGAAGTTGAGCATTAGACTTAACGGCGTTCATCATTTGAAGACGAAGAACTACTAAGGAGAGCTTGTGGAACTTCATCAACAAAAGGTATGTGGAGACTGAAACTCATCTATCACTTGAAAAGTCTATTTCTACTCTAAACTCCTATATTGAGACATAAGTCTTATTACGATATATTTTTATATTATACACATTTGAGATTTCGAGCTTAGTTTAACTCGCTTACATATTTCTCGGAATATGTGTTGGCAAGCTTTCGCTTCGACCAAGTTCATCTTATATTCTTGACGCAAGTCAAAACATGATCATGTGAAAATTGTCGAGTAACATCTTACATGGTTTGTGTGACACAATCATTTGGTATAGACTTGGAATGTTTCGGTATGATTATCTCAATAACTTGAAAATTGCTTTGATGCTAATAGTGTGTGAAAACGGCTATTGTCATCCACTAAGAAAGTTTCAATTATTGAAATAAGAGTTTAGAACACTTTACCATTATTGGATATCACATGTTGTGTACTCTTGCACATATGTAATCCATGTCCGGGAACCATAGTATGCGTACCCGTACGCGTACCTGTTTGCTTAAGAAATCCGGGAACCTAAGTATGCGCACCCGTTCGCGTACTGGCGTTAGGTTCATGTCCGAATATTTCTGCTAGGATTGGAAGTACGCGTACCCGTTTGTGTACTGGCGAAACCCAATCTTGGTCAGGGTATTTCAAGTATGCGTACCTGTTTGCATACTTGAAGGTTAAAGTTCTAAAATCGGTTGTGTACATGAACTTAAAAATTTATTAATCAGGAATGCAATCTTTGCAAACCGTGGCTATAATGTTCATGAATTGATTCGAGTGAATCAAACCGATTTTGCTTCAATTGTGTTCTTGTATACTTCTATGAGAATATATCAATTGAACAACTCTTTAACTAGTTTCATTTGAGTCATTTGAACTAGTTATGGTTAAGATGAACAAGGTTGATATGAGGGTGATCATATGGCTAACCTCGGTTAACTATTATTGAGCCAACATTGTGTACACGTTTAGGTACGGTTACATAAACCTAAATGAGGATACATTTCATTTGTGTGTAACAAGCTAAGTTCGATCTCACGGTTGAAAGATATTAGCTTGGTTGAATCATGTTTTTCATCTAACGGTGAATATTGAATGCTTTGTTACCAAGGTAACTTATATTGCAAACCCTGATTTGAAAACTATATAAAGGAGAACTCTAGCAATTGGGAAACCTAATCCCCCACACTTATGTGTGTTACTAGTTGCATATCTAGAGTCGATTCTCTTTTAACCTTAGGTTTCTCACGAGACCCTGTAGGTTAACAACTTAAAGACTTCATTGGGATTGTGAAGCCACACCCAACTATTTTTCCTGTAGTTGCGTGATCTGATCTTGCTGTTTCTATCGTGATTGAGTGCAATCGTAAAATTGAATTGAGATTAATATCTCTGATAGGCAAGATAGAAAAGTAGTCACAAACATCTTCGTCTCATTGTTTGTGATTCCACAACATCTTGTTTCATTAATCAATTAAGATTATTGTGAGGTGATTGATAATACAAGGCTATTCTTCAGGAATATAAGACCGGTTTATCAATTGGTTCCTGTTCACCTTGATTTATCAAAAGACGGAACAAAAACTCATAGGTATTTCTGTGGGAGACATATTTATCTATTCCAATAGACTTTTCTGTGTGAGAAAGATTTGTTTATCAAGTCTTCGACTTTGGGTCGTAGCAACTCTTGGTTGTGGGTGAGATCTGCTAAGGGAATCAAATGCGTATTATCCTGCTGGGATAAGAGACGTAAGGAACACAACTGTACCTTGAATCAGTGTGAGATTGATTAGGGTTAAACTACAGTCCAGTCCGAAGTTCATTGGTAGTAGACTAGTGTCTGTAGCGGCTTAATACAGTGTGGTGTTCAAAGTTGGACTAGGTCCCGGGGTTTTTAATCATTTGCGGTTTTCCTCGTTAACAAAATTCTGGTGTCTGTGTTATTTCTTTTCCGCATTATATTTTGTTATGTAATTGAAATATCATAGGTTGTGCGTTGTATCGATCAATTAGGAAATCCAACCTTTGGTTGTTGATTGAAATTGATTGATCCTTGAACATTTGTCTTTGGTACCGTTCAAGTTACTTCTCTTATATTCAATCGGGATCGCAAATTTCTATTTGCTGATTGCAGATTGAATTGAGAGATAGAGATATAAACTCTCGTATATACTTTTCTTTAGATTGAGTCTGACTGTCTAGTTGATTCTCTAGAAAGTATATTGGAGTAAGTCCTCTCAGATTGCCAAACGAATTATTGGGTGTGGTTGTTGTACCCCCGTATTTTTAATTGGTATCAGAGCAGGCAAATACATTAAAGACCTTATAAATCTGTGTTTGTAGCAATCTGTGTTCTGAGGTCCTAAGAAGTATCTCACAAGATAACGCATATTGATATGTCTTCCAAAGATTCTGATTACACCAAAAATCTTGGGTTTGCCTCAAAGGATAACTCCTTAGTGGATTCTTCTGAATCCCAAAGGAAAAACAAGATTTGTGAGATCGTGTCAGAATCTGAAATGGAACTCACAAGATCGTTAAAAAAATCTACTGAAATCATTGATTTTCAAGTTTTTAAAATCAAGACTCTTGAAGAAAAGAATGATCAGCTTATTGATGAATTTGAGAAATCTCATGAAAGGGAACGTTAACTCTACAACTTCATTATATCTCTCTCTAACAATATCGAAAAATTGGTTCAAGAAACTACTCTACAGCGAGAAAAGATTAGTATGCTTGAAGATACTATTAAAGAAGATTCAATTAGAGAAAAACGTTTAGTCAAGGCTCATTCATCAGAAACAAACAGTTATCATATGGAAAAAGAGAAAATTGTTGCATCTCTTCGATATGCCCGAGCACAGTGTAACACCTTGAAAAAGGAAAATCTGCTTTGATGAATAAGTCATCCCCTGCATCTTCTTCTGATACTCACAAGACTTTACCTGGCATGAAGAAAAGTTTCTCTAAGGAATTACCTACTGTGAATCACTTGCAAAATTTGCATGTGCCGGAAGAAGTTATGGGTCAAGGCAATCATGTCTCAAATCCACGATGATGTTCCTTCTGTGGGGAAAAAAAATCACTATGCTCTTCATTGTTTTGCCAGAAAGAAACAAATTCTGATCTCCTTAACTTGCTTCTTTCTACTGTCAATGGAGTAAATCGTCTGACGACATCTACAGTGAATTTCTTTCCTGCATAAAACCAGAAATCTTATAAAAATGACCTCTCTTCAAGAAATCATCACAGGTTACATGTTCCCCATTATGGTATAAACTCTTGTGCCACTAATGAACACTTTCCCTGTACTTATAAGAACAATTTTGGCAAGTCTAGATCAAGAAGATGGAAATACTCTGACTCCTCTCTTCTGGAACCAATTTCTAGAGGTCATAGACTTAGTCCTCAGAAAAATCCTTTTGATGGTTTTTTGAAAGGGTTTATGACAAATTCCTCTGGAATAAGTTATAATCGATGGAAAGAAGGAAATACACAGTTGGAACGCTCAAAAAACTTACACAACTCTTCTCCCATGATTCGTAGTGAGATCACTTCTCACTCCTTTACCCGATTCTAGGTAATCTCATCCTTGAATCTATCTTGAGAGGTGCAAGGATGATGATTATGGGGGTCTCAAGATTAGTTGTATATCTTTTATTTAGGCGTTTTCTTGTTAATCAATTTGAGTATTGCAATCCTGCTATCATGACTCAGGCTCTAATTTAAAGTGATTATTGAGCTATGTTAACAGACATTGTGTTTCCTCTTATTAGATTTTACTTAATCCATTTTTTCTCTTGTGACCAGTCCACGTACGTCCGTGTCCCTCTCCTGCGAGTTCATATGGTTTCCTTAATGAGAAGTTTATTCTCTTTACTCAAATTACATATATATATTCTATATTGTATTGATCCATCCCTAACAAAAATTATATGAAGAACTCTGCAAAATCTCAAGAGATTGTGCATCTTGATATGAAGGAAGACACCCAAGGACGTGATTTGATTCAAGAGCTGGTTCTAAAGAAGATGCTTGCAAGGAAAGAACACAACTCCTGGATTGGTGAATCTATCAAGGATTTAACTCGTTTTCAAAACGATTCAAAGGTCGAGTTTGCAAATCTTCAACTGCAAAATAAACCAACTCTTAGATGGTCAGGCCAGAATCCTTGCAAATCAAAATATTCTGATACAGAATCAGAAGCAGCTCATCGTGGACTGTGTCAAGGCTAGACAACTTGTTCGGGTTGTTGATCGTAAAGTTTGTGTTCTAACTCACGAACATGGAGTGTCTACGGTCAAGAGAATAAAGGAAATCGGTGATACCTTCTATGATGGATTTATTGAAAGGTATGGGGTTCTCAAAGAACTTTGATTTTGTCTAGGAAACTTCTTATGAGAATTTTATTCTTGTGTTTTTAAAAAAGAATAACTAGGGTTTGGAATAGCCATTATTGTGAGTACACATAGCTATGTCCAACGTTTTCATCTTCAATGTTTTTAGATTTATTTATTTAAATTCTAAGTTATTTGGAAGATGATTTTTGCAGTATTAATCTTTATGGTTTCATATATTGCAAATTGTTATGGGATATGTTGTTGGCATTCGAGAACCTTGACTGTCCCATACTTGTTCAAAAGTTATCTCTATTATGTCGGTATGAAAGTATTGATAAAAGATAGAATGAACTTTTGAATACAAAAGTTAAGCCTTTTATGTCATTATACAAATATTGATGGAAGAAAGGATGAACTTTTGTTTACAAAGATTAAGTCTATTATATGTCATTGTGTAAATAATGATGAAAAATAGAATGAATCTTTGTTTATTACGAAGTATTGGTCTTTCCCCGATCCACATCTTTGTGCATATACTGTGTTGCTCTGTAAGTTCTCTTATGTCGAGCATGGACAATTGAATTGATTCTTTTTTTTGTGGCTAATTCAATTGTGATTTTTGGATACGAACTCATGTTCTCATATGATTTGATTATGTCCAAAGAAATCCTTCTTTCCTCGTAAAAGAAAGGTCGCTCTTGTTGTTCTTTCGGGAATGACATTTTATGGGGGAGAGTTCTTCTTGAACTTGTGCTTAATTGCCAAATCTTTGTGGGGAATGCGGCTGTGGAATATTGTAGGAGTTATCTTGTATCTTTATAAACTCCTTGATGAATGCATTTAGCTTCGGCTATATGATTGCATCTAAATAAGTTGGTATGTTATTCTCTTTTGGTCATGAAGTATCTCTATGAAAATTTCATGAGGATCCCACTAGTTTTCGTACCTTTGCCAATTTATATTGACAAAAAGGAGGAGAATTAATGTGTAGTTTCATACTACAAATACATATGGTTTACGGATCATTATGTAAGGGGGAGTGGTTTTTATGTCGAGATGAAGTATTGACTAAGGGGGAGTGATACATATCACCATAGTATTGTTGTCAAAGTTGTGATACAATTGAACTTTGATGCTGTGTAATGATACTATGACACTGTATAACAATGATTGAGAGCAATTGTTTTTTCATTGTTATCGCTATGGATCTTCAACAACTATGATGCTGAGTTGAACACGTTTAGAATCATGGAGTACTTGGAAGTGACGAAGATTTCAAGTCATGTTGAAGATGCCAAGGAGATCAAGCATTTGGTTGAGAAGCTACAAAGTTTTATTTATTTTGTAATCCATATGTATAGATAATTTTGTCACTAAAATTGACAAAGGGGGAGACTGTTAGAGCACTGCTCGGTCGAACTCGCATGCGTTGCTATCTCAAGCATGTTTGTCAATGTTAGTGATAAAAACTATAAGTCTTGATTTCTAGTCTACTTATAGATGTCTCGGCCTAGGACATAAATTGTGTAGTTGAGCCTTAGACTTCACGGCGTTCATCATTTGAAGACAAAGAACTACTAAGGAGAGCTTGTGGAACTTCATCTACAAAAGATATGTAGAGACTGAAGCTCATTTATCACTTGGAAAGTCTATTTCTACTATATCTCCTATATTGAGACATAAGTCGTATTACGATATAGTTTTCTATTATATACATTTGAGATTTCGAGCTGAGTTTAACTCGCTTACATATTTCTCGGAATGTGTGTTGGAAAGCTTTCCCTTCGAACAAGTTCATCTTATATTCTTGACGCAAGTCAAAAGATGATCATGTGAAAATTGCCGAGTAACATCTTACATGGTTTGTGTGATACAATCATTTGGTGTAGACTTGGAATGTTTCGTTATGATTATTTCAATAACTTGAAAATTTCTTTGATGCTTATAGTGTGTGAAAACGGCTATTGTCATTCTCTAAGAAAGTTTCAATGATTGAAATAAGAGTTTAGAACACTATTGTAGAGCCAACATGGTGTACACGTTTAGGTACGGTTACATAAACCTAAATGAGGGTACATTTCATTTGTGTGGAACAAGCTAAGTTCGATCTAACAGTTGAAAGATATTAGCTTGGTTGAATCATATTTTTCATCTAACGGTGAATATTGAATGCTTTGTTACCAAGGTAACTTAGATTGCAAACCCTGATTTGAAAACTATATAAAGGAGAACTCTAGCAATTGGGAAACTTAATCCCCACACTTATGTGTGTTACTAGTTGCATAGCTAGAGTCGATTCTCCTTTAACCTTCGGTTTCTCACGAGACCCTGTAGGTTAACGACTTAAAGACTTCATTGGGATTGTGAAGCCAGGCCCAACTATTTTTTCTGTAGTTGCATTATCTGATCTTGCTGTTTCTATCGTGATTGAGTGAAATCGTAAGATTGGCTTGAGATTAATATCTCTGATAGGCAAGATAGAAAAGTAGTCACAAACACCTTCGTCTCATCGTTTGTGATTCCACAATATCTTATTTCATTAATTGATTAATATTATTGTGAGGTGATTGATAATACAAGGTTGTTCTTCGGGAATATAAAACCGGTTTTATCAATTGGTTCCTGTTCAGCTTGATTTATCAAAAGACGAAACAAAAACTCATAGGTATTTCTGTGGGAGACAGATTATCTATTCATAGACTTTTCTGTGTGAGACAGATTTGTTTATCAAGTCTTCGACTTTAAGTCGTAGAAACTCTTGGTTGTTGGTGAGATTAGCTAAGGGAATCAAGTGCGTAGTATCCTGCTGGGATCAGAGACGTAAGGAACACAAATGTACCTTGAATCAGTGTGAGATTGATTAGGGTTCCACTACAGTCCAGTTCGAAGTTCATTGGTAGTAGGCTAGTGTCTGTGGCGGCTTAATACAGTATGGTGTTCAAAGCTGGACTAGGTCCCGGGGGTTTTCTGCATTTGCGGTTTTCCTCGTTAACAAAATTCTGGTGTCTGTGTTATTTCTTTTCCGCATTATATTTTGTTATATAATTGAAATATCACAGGTTGTGCATTGTATCGATCAATTAGGAAATCCAACCTTTGGTTGTTGATTGAAGTTGATTTATCCTTGAATGTTGGTCTTTGGTACCGTTCAGGTTACTTCTCTTATATTCAATCGGGCTCGCAAATTTCTATTTACTGATTGCAGATTGAATTGAGAGATAGAGATATAAACTCTCGTATATACTTTTCTCTAGATTGAGTCTGACTGTCTAGTTGATTCTCTAGAAAGTATATTGGAGTAAGTCCTCTCAGATTTCCAAACGAATTGTTGGGTGTGGTTGTTGTACCCCCGCATTTTCAAAAATTATTCTTTTTCCAACAGAAAGAACAGGTTCGTGGAAGAGAAACCTTGGATGGATCGTGCTTTACATTCATAGCCCTATTAGAAAACTGCAAGTTATGTAAACACTTCTTAGAAGGAACTTCCTTGGGAGAACTTTTCTTCATATGCTGTAATTCTGTTTGAGAATTAGAAAATGACACGGAGGATTTTCTCATCAAAACATAGTTTTCCTTTTTCAAGGATATGCACTGTTTTTGGGCTAGAAGAAGGGAAGCAATAAATTTCTCTTTCTCAACACAAAGGCTATCCAAATCTGATGAATGAGTCTCGATCAAACGTTTTTCTCTAATTGAATCTTCTTTAACAATATTCTCAAGAGTACTAATCTTTTCACGTTGTAGAGTAGTTTCTTGAACAAGTTTTTCGATATTTTTAGAAAAGGACTCAATGATGCTATAGAGTTCACGTTCTCGACCAAGAGATTTCTCAAGTTCATTAATAAGCTGATCATGTTTTTCTTCAAGATATTTAGCATCTTGAAATACAATAGTCTCAGCTGTATTTTTTTGATTTCTGGTAAGTTCCATTTTATTTTTAGACATGGAATAAAATGTCTCATCAGAGGGAATGTTATCAGAATCTGATAGCAAGAAATTTCTACCTCGGGATTTGGAAGAATCAGCAAAGGAGTTATCCTTGGAGGTAAGCCCAATACATTTGGCATAATTAAAACTTTTAGAACTCATTTCTAAGTGTGCGAGTTTGTGATACACAATTATCCACAAACACAGACTTACAAGGTCTTAACGTGTTTGCATGCTCTAATACCAATTGAAAATCGGGGGTCTAACAACAAAACCCAATATTTCGCTTAGCAATCTGTATGGACAACTCCAATATAATTCCAAGAGAATCAACTAGACAGTCAGACTCAATCAATGGAAATATAACCAAGAGTTGTATCTCTGTTTCACAATGTAATCAGCAAATCAAATAGATAAAAATCCGTGAGCCTGATTATTATGTGAAACAACTTAAACGGTACCAAAGACCAATGTTAAAGTGTCAATCAATTTATATTTGGATTATCTAATTGATTGAACTACGCATAACCTGTGATATTTCAATTATATAAATAAATATAATGCGTAAAAGAAATAACACAGACACCAGAAATTTTGTAACGAGGAAACCGCAAATGCAGAAAAACCCCGGGACATAGTCCAGATTTGAACACCACAATGTATTAAGCCTCTAAAGACACTAGCCTACTCCAAGTTAACTTCGGACTGGAATATAGTTGAGACCTAACAAATCTCACACTGATCAAGGTACATTCGCGTTCCTTACTCCTCTAGAACGACGTCGGATTCTGCGCACTTGATTCCCTTAACTGATCTCACCTACAACTAAGAGTTGTTATGACCCAAAGTCGAAGACTTGATAAACCAATCTGTCTCACACAGAAAAGTCTATTGTATAGATAAATCTGTCTCCCACAGATAAACCTAGGAGTTTTGTTCCGTCTTTTGATAAATCAAGGTGAACAGGAACCAATTGATATACCCGACTTATATTCCCGAAGAACAGCCTAGAAATATCAATCACCTCATAATAATCTTAATCGTATGGTAGCGAAACAAGATATTGTGGAATCACAAATGATGAGACAAAGATGTTTGTGACTAATTTTTATCTTGCCTATCGGAGATTAAATCTCGAGAAAATCTTAGAGAAGATAGTACTCAATCACGATAGAAAACATCAAGATCATAACATGCAACTACATAGAAAATAATTGGGTCTACCTTCACAATCCCAATGAAGTCTTCAAGTCGTTAACCTACAGGGTTCGTGAAAAACCTAAGGTTAAAGGAGAATCGACTCTAGTCGCAACTAGTATCACACAGGAGGTGTGGGGATTAGGTTTCCCAGTTGCTAGAGTTCTGCTTTATATAGTTTTCAAATCAGGGTTTGATAGCTTTAAAACAAAGCAATCAATATTCACCGTTAGATGAAACCTGATCTAAGAGCCAAGCTAAGTTTGCTTGAAACCAAAGAACTATCTCTCCACCGTTAGATGGTCTTAGCTTGTTACACACAAATGAAATGTACCTTCATTTAGATATGGGTAACCGTACCTAAATGTGTACACCTTGTTGGCTTAACAATAGTTAACCAAAGTTATCCTTATGAATACCATCTTATCAACCATATTCATCTTATCAACAACTAGTTCAAATGAATCAAATGAAACTAGTTATAGAGTTATTCAATTGTTTAGATTCTCATATAAGTATACAAGACACAGTTGAAGCAAAATCGATTTTGATTCACTCAAATCAAGTCATGAACATTATAGCCACGGTTTGCAAAAGATTGCATTCCTTAATATATAAATGTATAAGTTCATGAACAAACCGATTCTAGAACTTAACCCACTCAAGTATGCAAACGAGTACGCATACTTAAGTAGCCGGACTTGGACTGTGTCCGACAGTATGCGAGTATGCGAACGGGTACGCATACTATCACACATCCAAAACAACAATTGAATTAGTACACGTACGGGTACGAATACAAAAGTTCCCGGACTTCAACTGAGTTCGCCAGTACGTGTACAAGTACGCATACCAAGGCTCCCAGACTTTACCTGACCTTCCTAGTACGCATACGGGTATGCATACTATACCGGTCTTGGATCAACATATATGCAAGTACGCATACTATGTCTATAATCCAATTATGGTTAAGTGTTCTAAACTCTATTTCAATCATTGAAACATTCTTAGAGGATGACAATAGTTGTTTTCACTAACTATTAGCATCAAAGGGATTTTCAAGTTATTGAAATAATCAATACGAAACATTCCGAGTCTACATCAAATGACCGGATCACACAAATCATGTAAGATGTTACTTGGCGATTTTCACATGATCATATTTTGACTTGCGTCAAGAATATAAGATGAACTTGGTTGAAGCAAAAGCTTACCAACACATATTTTGAGAAAGATGTAAGCGAGTTAAACTTAGCTCGAAATATCAAATGTGTATAATCGAATACTATATAATAATACGACTTTTGTCTCAAGAAGGAGATAGAGTAGAAATAGACTTTCTAAGTGATATATGAGTTTCAGTCTCCACATACCTTTTGTTGATGAAGTTCCATAAGCTCTCCTTTGTAGTTCTTCGTCTTCAATTGATGAACGTCGTGAAGTCTAAAGCTCAACTACAAAATCTATCATAGTCCGAGACATTACTATAAGTAGACTAGAAATCAAGACTTATAGTTTTGATCACTAAACTTGACAAACAAGCTTGATATAGCAACACTTGCGAGTTCGACCGAGCAGTGCTCTAACAAGACTTGCCACTTACTTGTTTGAGAAAGATGCAAAACATTAGTGGAGATATGTTAAGCGCATGGAAGATGTGAACAACATGTGCTGGAAGCAGTACTGAGACGCCCCAAATACTAAACCTTCTTAGATGATAGGATTACAACCTAATTGAAGCATCAAATCTAGATTAACGACTATAGCAATCATAATTACATACACTAATACCAAATCTGCTAACCCAATAACACTCTGATATTTATAACTGAAAATCTCTCAAGTGATATCAATACAATAATGTGTTGTTTTACAGAGAAAAAGAATACATACATAAAAGATAAACATACATCTTCAGTTCGCTAAAACCTTAAGCTATGAAAACGGATATCTTCACGTGCACCTGTGGACCTATTTTTTAACAAATACTTCCCATTGGCAGTTAAAACATTTAGTGAACTTGGACGTTATGGAACATATATCGTCCCCAATGCGGAACTGAAGGCTTGCAAATTTGAAGACGCGATGAGGCTAAGTATTCGTAACCAAGTTGTTGGAGACCTACACAGGAATTATGATGAGTTTTTAAGGGCAGCACTAGCGATTGAGTCTAGCATGATCAAAGCATAAAATGAAAAGGAGGAGAATAAGGTGAAGAAAGGGGAAAAAAAAACTCGTCATCTCATCATAAACGTCCTCGCTCTGATTCGGACACCAAAAATGACAAAGTCAGTGGTTGCTGGAAATGCGGAGGAGATCACTTTTTGTGAGATTGTTTAACACCAGCACCACCAGAACCACAAGATGCAAATAAACCTCAACAGCCGAATGCGCGAAAACAGAGTTTTTATCCAGACAACCTTATCAACAGTGCAATAATGTACCACCATCTCAGCCTTACTAACCATGCAACAATGTACCACCATTTCAACCGATACAACCAAACGTTCAATAAAAAATTAATTATGCCGTAGAGGTTAAAGGGGAAGCTGAAAGTGCCGTAATCAAGGGTAATTTTCTAATTTATAATTCTCTCCCTAGAATTTCGTTATACAACTAGTTAAATATAACGATCATAGATTTTTCGTTTATTTTGAATTTGGGAACCAAATTCTTTTTAGGAGGTAATGGTGTAACAACACGAATATTTTCCTTGGGCTTTAATTCCTAGACCAACCTATATGAATGTTTTTTTAGCTAAGTAGTCATCCCTTAGCAGCAATTAGTGAGCATGAGCAGTAGATGTTAGGAAGACATCATAAATATTTAGCATGTGTGCCACGTACGGACATGAACATCTTCGGTGTTTGATATTGTGAACCAAATTTAAAAGGGTGAAGGCTCATTTTTCGTTGTTTTATCCGACATTTTTTCTATCCTAAAACCACTGTCTCTTTCTAACTATCTCGAACCGATCATATTTTTTTTATTTATGAAGACAAATTTGATCGCAACTCCCTCTTTATTTTCGATTAAGGATTTTGATACGCAAAGGTAGGGGATCTTTTTGTTTCCTTCTTCCTTTTGAACTTTGTTCTTTACTGGTGCTAATCAATGTTCAATAAAACTATTTTTTATCAATTTTTCCGTGTTTTATATCTACAGTTTTCAATGTTCTAAAATCGCATAACATTTTCATAACTATATTCATACAAATTTATGATTTGGGATGTTTTCTTAAACATGAATTTGATAAATTTTTCCATATACTTTTTCAAAGTACCCATGCTTTTGATTCCCTTGAACAGTGTTTAATGTTGAACTCGGTTTGAAATTCATCAATTTTACTTGCGTTAACTCATAAAGTTTGAAATAAATGGTTTTGTGAAGATTATAAACGTTTCTACAGATACCAAAATTTTATTTTTCTATCCTACATTAAGTATTTTACTGATTTTTTTAACTTGCCTATGACAAATTTGTAAAAATGATCCAGTGGTATTTTTTAATCCAATTCCACCATTAGCCAAAGATTTAAATTTTCATCATGGACTTTGTATATTATTCTCCCTCACCCTGTTACTTAAAAATCTCAACTCAATTAATGTTTTGTTTTAAGGCACTAGCTCAAGTTTCTTTCTAAAGTCCTTGTTTGAATAATTTAATTCTTTATGCGTGAACTTAAATTATTTGCATGTGGTCTAGAATTTTTGATACAAACTTAACCAAATGAAAGTAATGGGTGCATGTATAGTTCATTGATCTTGTTTGAATGGTATTTGTGTAAGGATTTCTTTCTATACTTAATCATTATTGCTGCTCCATGCTTACACATTTATATTTCATGTCAATATTACTTATTTTCCTGTCGTAACCCCTACTGGCATTCACTCACTGCTTTCTCCCCCACAGAGTATGAAGAGAAGTTGTTGTAGTAAGCCGCGCAGAGCTTACAACAAGCCTGGAAGATTTGAAAGTTAGTCTTTTGTTGTCTAATGATACGTATATCACGAGGTTATCTGGGGTAAGCTTATGTCGGTCTTGACCATGTGTTTTTATCGCATTTTGTATGTAAATAAATATAATAAGCTAAGGTCTGAAATATAAGATATGATTTTAGGCGTGTATACATACTGCATACAGAACCTTCTTTTGTAATCGTGTGTCGGCATGTCTCAATTTATGAATCGCTATCTAGTTGAAACTCCTTTTTATTTCAACCTTAATGTACTAGCAGGTCTCCTTTTGCATAATTCTATCGTTGGATCCCTACTCATGTATACCTAAGTTTTTTTTAGTAGTTATATGAATATAAATGATGATGGGAAGTGTTGTGTATCAAATATCATTTGAAGTAAGCGGTGTACTTGAGTTTCATTGTGTATACGTTATGTTTTCCACGATTTAGTTTGGGTTCATGCTTATCTCAATTTTATTATAAGCATGTACTGAACTTTAACACCTATGTTTACATGTTCCTTTATAAATTTTCTATTATTCTTAAAATATTTTGTTAGTCTTCTTGTTTGAATTTGTACAATACACCGATTTTCAAATAGTAGCAGGTCATGTTTTATATAATAGTTTCTCTCTAGACTTCAAGCTTGCCTAGTACTAAATTTCAACTGATAAAGAGCGAAACATTTCTCGTAAGTGCTTGCAATATGCTCAAAAATCTAAAGGACGTAATTAAACTAGTTCTTGTTGGAACTTAACTTTAAAACAATGTGTACTTAAGTGTGAATTTTAAGTACTACCTTATTATCCTAGTTTAATTGGGGGCCCTAAAAACTAATTAGGGGCCTCCCACTAGAGGAAAAAAAAGATCATTAAAACCTAATTTGAGTCACCCCTTAACCAAATTTTTTTAAATGGCTAAACTGCCCCTGAATGATTAGTATTAAAAATCAATTAAGTTAAGTTAATTAGTGTGGTTAGATTATGTTAGATTAAAAATCAGATTTTAGAATCAAAATTTGATTTTTTGATTTTTTATTTTTTGTGAGTTGAGAAGAAAAAGAGGAGGTTTTAGAAAAAAACTTAAGGTTTTTAAAAATGAGTGATTCAAGTAGGGGAAATGATGTTGGGGAAGGTTCAAGCAACAAAGATGATTGTGTTGATGGTAAGATTATCTTAAATTCTCCCATGGATTGGATATATGTCACAACATAGAGAAAGAGTCGTCAATGTCTAGGGATGTATACCCCAACGACTCTATAAAGTCGTCAATGTATTGACACCAAAAATGACGACTCAAACCTGCAACTTTTCCAGGTTATGAAAAATCGTCAGGGTGATATGATATACCCTGACGACTCTTTGTAGCTTGGGTTAGGAAGAGTCGTTATTTTGTGTGTTTATACCAAGACGACTCTGAATTTTTTTAGGACAGAGAAGCTGTTTGTTTTTCACCTGTGGTCGTTGACGTTTTAAAAAGGGTCGTTCATAGAGGATCGTCATATGTTTCTATATTATGTTAACGACTCTAATCTAGGGTAAAAAAATATGAACACTAGAAATATGGTCGTTATCTTCATCATTATATACCCTAACGATTTTTATGGTCTCTACATGCACATGAAAAATCGTTAGGGTTTAGGCTTGTCGAATTGACGACCCTTTTACTGTAACTGAAAATTTTCGGGTGAATATTTTTTTTTCTTGGAATCGTTAATGGAGGAGAAGAGAAGAGTCGAGAGGGTGAATGGGGAGGAAGTGATTTTTTTGTTTAGAACTAGAAATGAATTGGGGCTTAGGATTTAAAGATTTATTTTTAGTGAAGGGTAAAATAGTATTTTCACATACGCCCCTGAAAAATTTGAGGTGCAAATAAAATGGATGGGCCTCTAATTGGTTTTCAGGGCCCCCAATTAAACGAGGCTTATTATGCTTCATTTTGGGTTTTTTTTTTTTATAGTCTTGGAATAGCGCGGTAAACTCCTAAGTGTATTTAACAGCTGTGTATACCCATTTCCTTATGAAATTCCTATTGACATTCTAATTTTTAATTTTGCAAGCGAATGTTTTAGTTATTGTTTGATAATTTTATTTTTCCTTTCTATCAAAAGTAATTCCCTCATATATATATATATATATATATTGAATAGCATTTTTCATGCTGTCAATGGATCTTTTAATTTTATTGAATAATAGGAAAATGGGTATCATCCTATTTTTATTTTTATATATATATTTGTATTTTATAATTTGCGAGCCTGTTTCTCCATCTTTATCATTAGTCTTGAAAAGTTTTGTTGCTAGATTTCTGAATTTGGATGTAGGTATTATTTTATATTATTTCCCGAGTGACAGGGGGATTTGGCTTTGCTAATAGGCTGAAAAATCAATCCGTTGGAAGGGAAATTTCTTTTATGTTACAATAACTAAACTTAGATGTGCTAAAGAACAACATTTAGGTTTTTAAGTTGTTCGAGATGATTTAACTATGCTGGTGGAAAATTAGGCGCAAAAAGATATTTAGTATTAGAGTTGTGATCACTCATTAGTGGAGACTGCCTATTGTTACATTAAGCGAGGCACCAGACCTTCAATTTTTTGTAGTTGTCTAAGAATTGTGCTTTAGAGTGTATGTCACCCTACGCTAATTCCGAGTAGAATGGTGAGCTACCCAACTTAGCACCAATTTCCAGCACTACTTTTGATCTCTTGAGTGTTATTTCTTCAATCACGAGGGTGCCATCAGAATTGCTATCTTACACATCTCTTGTAGTCTTGTTTGTAGTTAGCACCATCCATTATCTCTTTCGATAACAACAGGTCCATAAAAATATCACCATCATTAACAAGCAAAGCACTACAAATTTGAAGAAAGTTAAAGACGTTCAAGGTTTATAAGCAACAGTACAAGGAAGAGAAAATTTCATATTCAAGTGAAGCAACATACAATGAGCAGAATTTTATATACAAGTTGAAGACTTATGTACAAGGGCGAAGAAAATCAAAAGATGTGAGTTATTGAAATTTATGATATCGAGACAATATAAGTTGCAAAGAATCTAGTGGTAAAGTCCTTATCCCACAACCATGGTAGTAGTTTCATTTTTTGTTTTTGTTTTTGTTACGTGTTTGTATATTATTTTTCTTGTTTAACATAAAAAAAAAAAAAAAAATTATTTATTATTTTTTGTATTTAGTTTATGTTCATTTAATGAAGTCATAGGGAAGAAGAAATCTATGAAAAAGTTTCAAGCAACAAGGAATTTGAGGAAAAGAGTTACAATTGTTAAGGTTCTACGAAGTTCAGGAGTTCATATCAACAGTTGATATGAACTCCGGTGGGGCCAGAAGCTCTAGGAAGAGAGCTTGATTCAACTTTTAACCACAACAGAGGAAATTTACCTCAAATCATATTATTAATGACATGAAAAAATGTATTTCTTAAATGAATGTTTTGTGGCATGTCACATTATGATTGGTTGATATTTATCTCTTACTACGTGTCAATTTGTTATTGGACTGATAATCTTAATTGTGTGCATTAATAGAATTTTATATGCATGAATTTAGTCTAGGTTGTTTTGTTCACATAGCACATTGGGAGGCCACACTTAATTGCACTAAGACATAGCACATTGGGAGGACACACTTAATTGCACTAAGAACGTGGCATTGAATCAGTTGTAGGGTGTATATAGGTTGGACGTGGCAAATAAGCAATGGGTGTGAATTATATAAGACAATATTTGGATTAACTAGGTTAGGTCACAGTTTAGCATCTAGGTTTATGCAAGGTTATATAAGTGACGCGTTAGAAGAAAAGAAAAAAAGAGGAAAAAGGAAAAAGAAAACGAAACCTAGAAACTATTAGCGCCGCAAGAGAAAAACAAAGAGATAGAAGAAGAGTGGTTCTCGTCTTCTTTCAGAGAGAACAGAAGACCGTACTTGGTGACAATATTGTTTAGATTTTGGTTTTCGTTTCTCTGAAGGGATTTACTAGTTCGACTGCCGTCGTTCTTCCTTAGGATTATTTGCTAGCGATTGAGGTAGACGCAACACTAACTAAATTTTTATTTGAGTTAAAATTATTTAAATTCATATTTATTGGTTTTATTTATTATGGTGATGTGATTGATGGTGTTGTATTTATTGATTTCATGATGATGTTGAAGTTGTTGATGTATGTATATGTTTGATAAATTACGGTCTTTGGGAATTGATGGTTGCTTCCCAAAAGACTTGTCTTTTTGACGGGGTACGAGATATCCATAGGAATTGAAGGTTGCCTCCCTAAAAACAACATGGGGTCATTAGGAGTTGATGGTTACCTCCTATTTGATTGCTAAACCCATGGGCTCCCTGGGGCGAGCGGATTGATTGAATTTATTGTTGTTTATGGATGTGGTGTTTCCATGTGTTTGTGGTGTTGTTAATCATGCTAGATGTTTTTAAGAAGGAATTGAAAAATGTTGCATAAAATGTTTTGTTGCTTCTTTTCCTACTGGGTGTCAAAACTCCCGTCGTATTATGACAAAAATTCCAGATTTGATGCATGACAAGGAGTTGATCAAAAGTGGAGCCTAGAGAATGATTTTAGATGCTTAAAGTTGTAGTTTATGCCTAAAATACTATTTTAAGATGTAACTAAACTTAGTTTCAAAGTTGTAAAATATTGTAAGATGCTGAGTTGACTGTATATCATTTTAAATTGCTAATAGCTTTTCGTGTGATTCTTTTTGTAATAAATTTAAAACATCTGAAGAGAACCAAAATGTTGGTATGTTTTCGTGTGATTCTTTTTGTAATTCTTGGTCTGTTTTCAGTTTTACAATATAGTGTTAAAATCGTTACTTATTAAATAAATCCTCAATGTTGAACGGTGGTAATATTTTTATTTGAGAACCAAAATGTGTTTCGCTTCCGGTGGCTTAAAAATTAGGTTAAATCAACGGTTAGATTTTTCTAAATAATTTTCTAAGTATTCCGCTGTGACAAAATTGGTAATGTGAACATAAATTGAATTAGCCCAAATAAATTATTTAATGAGCTTGGGCTTAGTAACCGGGCTTCGGCTATGGTATCGAAGTGGCACTTCGGGTATTCAGGCATGGGATCTGGGCAAGATCCGGGCTCGAAAATCAGGGTGTAACATACCTCTTGTAAACCCTCACAAGACTATAACTCGTCCATTAAGGACGCCTAGGGGTTTAAAGGCCTGCTTTGTGCAACTGTGACTTCAACGAAACTGAGTTGTTGTACTTTAGTTTAGGTTAGATAGTCTGCTCTAGTAAAGGGTTAGGATATCCGTGATTGTTACTAATGATGGTGGTTTTCGGTTTAGGGCTAAAATCGTGAAACCCTGTATTTAATACGCTGTCATCCTGCAAAGGAACAAAAGCCATTTGAAAGTGATGAGTGCATAAACCTTTTCACTTACATATGTATTGAGCAATTCAATATATTTACAAAATTTATCCAGAATGGTGCGTGAAGCAACAATCCCAGATATTCTGTAAATTTTAACCTATTGCATTATTCACTAATGCATGACCTGCCTGGTATTTTCCTATGCTATGTTCCAAGCTGAACTCTCAATATTGGCATGACATGACGATTAATGTTCACTCGCAGTGGAGTAGCATGAATATCCCGAAGTGTCAGTATTGAGACATGCATGAAAACACTCACGTAGGCTACACCACTCTCTGATAAAGAGATCAGAGTGTTTACACACTTTTTAATTAAAAATTAGCGCGATCGAACGCGTTTAAATTCCTTAAGGAAAATCTAGACTGTGCATATCAGTCTTAAAAAACAATCACGAGCACACGATTTGGCCACACAATTCAACAGGCCTAGCCTACTCCTAGCGGAACTAGGCGATCGTCATGATAAAACCCGGTGGGCCCACTAACATCCCGACCAGTCGAAATCCCTTTAGCTCATCCGCTACACTCTTGAACGCTCACCAAAACATAGGTGATCGCGCTGTTTTTAAAAGAAAGCTCAAACGAGCTAGACCGACCATGACGGTCTTAAAATCATCATATCCGTCCAACTTAGCCATCCAAGTTGGACGGCTTAGATCGAGTTTTGGGAAATAAAAAAGGCGCCAACGTGATCACCGGCCACCCAACTCAATCCCTGGTCGATCGATCTGCCCATGGCACACCAAGAGCGCATGGAATCGCTTGCTCAAAGAAGGATGAACGCGCTGTTTTGGAAGCCCTAACTTGCGTTGCGACAACACGCTACTATCGCAAATCGAGCACAACCATCTATTTTCGTCGGCCAAACCGAGTGGCTTAGATTCAATTTCAGGCAACACCGAAGATATCAGCGTGCTCGCTGGCAACCCTCCTTTGCACATGGCCAATCGGCCTGCTCAAACTAGCGCCCAACGCTTTCAATCGATCAGTCAAAATAGGGTTGGCCACACGGCTTCTAAACCCTAATTTAAATCAACGACAGTAGGCAACTGCCGCAAATCATCTCGTCCATCCAACTTCGCTAGCCTAGTCGGGTGGTTTAGATTTATTTTCAGGAGACCAACAGGGTAACGCTGTGATCATCGGTCATCCCTCCTCCACAGGGAGCGATCGACCAAACGGTATCTCACCCATAGGGTTCCCAAACGATCTCCCAAAGGTGGCCGGTCATGCGACTTTTTTAAGACGTTCAATTCGCGACTAATTTGAACGAGCTCTAAAACAACGATGTTTCCTGTACATCGATTATTTCCAGCTGCTTGTTTAAAAGCGATGCTTTATATACATCTATCATAAGCAATGTTTTATAAATATTGATTTCACAAATAATTTATTATTTGACCTAAAAGAAATATGTGCTGCTTTTAGCGGCGAGTCTCATGACTTCACCCATTTACTTGAGACATCAAACATGTCACAAACTGGGGGATACTCACTGGGGTATTGGTATGGAGGTTTACAACGTGCGGCGTGCAACACGCCCTTTACGAGAAAGTGTCAGGAAAGAACGGACGGTTAACAACAATGAGAGTAGTTGGTGAAAGTGTGACCAGTTTTCCCTCATAATGGAAACGTGGTGATCACCACTTTGTACACAACCCCACCTCTCCACTGTTTAATCACCTCCACTTCCTACGAGATCAGGGTTATTCAAACATGACTTGTATAAATAGGATTTCAACCTATTTCAAACACAAGAACAGAAGTGTTATCAACATAAGTATCCAGAAAACACCGTGAACTGATAGCTTACATTCTACAAGCAAGTTCTACATTCTGATACAAGTCATAAAAAAGCCACACCTTCATAATTCAACATTCTGATCTCAAACACCTTTTTCGCTTCCCTCCCTAAGATCAACCCTTCTCCTTCACTTTGTGACCGAATTGAATCTGGAACGGCCATTTCTTGGTTTAGGCCAGAGTCTTACAGATTGATCTCTCGAACTTAAAAGTACTCCTGTGCAGTACATTTGTTTAGGGTTTGAATTCGTTTCTCATCAACACACCCAAATTTACCAAAAACAGCGGAATCGGTTTTTACCCCAAAACAGTTACATAACACATACACAAGTAAAAAATTGTGAAACCTTGCAGAGGGATTCTGTGGAGCAATCGCAAGTAAAAAGAATATTAGTGTTAGAGCATTGCTCGGTCGAACTCGCAAGCGTTGCTATCTCAAGCTTGTTGTCAAGTTTAGTTGCCAAAACTATAAGTCTGGATTTCTAGTCTACGTATAGCTAAGTCTCGGATTATGATAGAAAGTGTAGTTGAGCTTTAGACTTCACGGCATTCATCGATTGGAGACGAAGAACTACTAAGGGGAGCTTGTGGAACTTCATCAACAAAAGGTATGTGGAGACTTGAACTCATCTATCACTCAAAAGTCTATCTATTCTATCTCCTATTTGAGACAAAAGTCTTATAGCTATATAGACTTCGATTATACACATTTGATATTTCGAGCTGAGTTTAACTCGCTTACATATTTCTCGAAATATGTGTTGGTAAGCTTTTGCTTTAACCAAGTTCATCTTATATTCTTGACGAAAGTCAAAAGATGATCATGTGAAAATTTCCTTGTAACATCTTACATGATTTATTAAGACAGTCATTTGATGTAGAATCGGAATGTTTCGTATTGATCATTCGATCACTTGAAAATTGCTTTGAAGCTAATAGTTTGTGTGAGACAGCTATTGTCGTCTTCCGAGAATGTTTCAATGATTGAGTACTATCTTCTCTAAGATTTGCTCGAGATTTAATCTCCGATTGGAAAGATAAAAAGTAGTCACAAACATCTTCGTCTCATCGTTTGTGATTCCACAATATCTTGTTTCGCTACCATACGGTTAAGATTATTGTGAGGTGATTGATATTACTAGGTTGTTCTTCGGGAATATAAGTCTGTTGTATTAATTGGTTCTTGTTCACCTTGATTTATCAAAAGACGGAACAAAACTCTTATGTATTTCTGTGGGAGACAGATTGATATATTCTATAGACTTTTCTTTATGAGACAAATTGGTTTATCAAGTCTTCGACTTTGGGTCGTAGCAACTCGTAGTTGTGTGTGAGATCAGCTAAGGGAATCAAGTGCGCAGAGTCCTGTTGGAATTCAGAGGCGTAAGGAACGCGACTGTACCTTGATCAGTATTAGATTGGTTAGGGCTCAACTACATTCCAGTCTGAAGTTAACTTGTAATAGGCTAGTATCTGTAACGGCTTAATATAGTGTGGTGTTCAAATCTAGACTAGGTCCCGGGGTTTTTTTGCATTTGTGGTTTCCTCGTTAACAAAATTTCTGGTGTCTGTGTTATTTCTTTTCCGCATTATATTTTCTATATAATTGAAATATCACAGGTTGTGCGTAAGTTCAACCAGTTTTTGAATCCGACCTTTGGGTTGTTGATTAAATTGATTGACACTTGGATATTGGTTTTTGATACCATCCAAGTTATTTCTTATATTCAATCGGGCTCGCAAATTCCTATTTGTTTGATTGCAGATTGAATTGAGAAATTGAGATATAACTCTTGGATATACTTTTCTTAAGATTGAGTCTGACTATCTAGTTGATTCTCTTGAAAGTATATTGGAGTTAGTCCATACAGATTGCTGAGCGAAATATTAGGTGTGGTTGTTATACCCCCGTTTTTCAATTGGTATCAGAGCAGGATAACACGTTTAAGACCTTATAAGTCTGTGTTTGTAGGGATCTGACTCTATGGACAGAAGTGTTATCTCAGCAAACGTACCACCAGTCTTCGATGGCCCAAATTACTTATGGTGGAAAACTGTTATGCGTGCCTTTCTTCAAGCGCGTGATTTTCAATCATGGATTTATGTTGTTAATGGCTATGATCCTCCAATGGTTACAGTAGACGGTGTTTCTATTGCAAAGGATATTGGTAGATATGATCCTAACGAGATTCTCGCTGCAAAGCAAAATTCTGACGGTTTAAATGTTATTCACGCCATTACCCCGGATCTTCAGCACCATGTGACTACGTGCATTCGGTCTAAAGATGCGTGGGATATCTTAGAAACTGTATTCGAAGGGAATACCTCTAAGCTAGGTTTCAAAACCTATATTCTGATTGAGAAAACCTTCATACGGCTGATGAGGATTCATTTGATGAGTTTAATCACAAAGTGTCTGAAATTATTAATGCATCTTTTGCGTTGGGTAAGACTATTCCTGAAAAGGACATTGTGATGAAAATTCTTAGATCGTTACCAGCCAAATACGACTCTAAGAAACATGTCATCGTTGAAGGAAACAACCTTGATACTCTATCCATAAATTCTCTGGTAAGAAAGCTAAAGATTTTTTATCTTGAACTTAGAAAAAGAGAAAAACTTCGAACGAGTTGCAGTTCTGTTGCTTCCTCTGATGTAATATCTATATGTCGAAAATTGATTGATCTGAAGGATGAGAATTGCTTTAACTCTACTCTTTCACTGTGTGTTCAACAGTTAAAGAAAACTCTTAGGAGAAGAAAAAGAAGGTCTCGAAAAAAATCTTCCTCAATCAATGAAATGGATAAGAAAGTTCACAAAAACTATGATAATGGAACTCATTCCATGTGCTACAAATGTGATCATCACATTTCGGGTGCTCCTGACAAGGAAATGAGTGAGATAACCAAAGCATGGATGGCAACTCTTGACTACTGTCCTGTGGAAGAAGCCTGTGAAAGTTCTCTCACTTATTTTGCTGATAATCACTCTTGTTCTTCCAACATCAATGACTATTCCATGATAAACAATCAAACTTCTCCAGAAGAAAATTTCAATCTCTTGACCAAACATCTCTACTTGATTAAGAGAAATTTTCAACTGGAAAAGGAAGCCTGGATTAAAAGGATTGAAAATCTGGAAAGTCAACTGAAAACATTAAGACAAGAAAATGTGACTTTTCATAATTGTGATTTTAAAGAGAAAGATCGATGCTCTTCGATATGTTCTAGCAAACCAAATCAGCATATTACTCCTGTAATTTCGTCGTGTTCTAATCTCTCTCATAATGAGAAAGACATGGTAAAATTCATAGTAAATCGTGAGTATACCTTGAACAAAAATCAGGATTTCCCAGAAACTGATTGCACAAAGGTTCTTAAAACGACTTCTTCTAAATCAAGTTTTCAGAAGAAGAAAAGGAAATCTCATAAGAAATCTAAGTCATTGTCTAAAGAGATTTTCAGAACCATTCATAGTATGCAAAAATCGATAAACAATCTGTTCAGAAAAATTAAGGGAAGAAAAATATCCTCTTTGGATTCTCACTCCACAAAAAGGAATCTGAAACAAGGTTTAACAGAATCATCCTCCTCTCTTGTGAAACCTCCCGATCCTTCTTTAGGTGGGAAAAATTACATAATGTAAGTTTCATGATTGTTGTTGTCTGTTTTCCCTTAGACAAGAACTATAATCTCAAGAGGGATGTGAAAAGATTTCTATTGACTTGTTCGTGTATCTCCCTTAAATTGCTCTAATTTCGGTTACCGAGTCATGAACCGTTTCTGAACACTTGGATGGTCTTCCTATCTACACTCTTTTAAGTTTCTGTTAGGGTTTGTGTCAAAGGTCTGTTTGGGAATTTTTACCATCTCTTCTTCCTTTTAAATAGAAGATTTATTTTCCTTAAGCAAGCATTTCATTTACCTTCTCTATCATGTCCTCATCAAGTCTTTCCAGTAAAGAAGATGATGTATGGACTGTTCTTTTTCCCTCTAAGAAAGTTCGCTTTGGTTCTTCTGATAATGAGATGTGTCAAGATAAATGTGATTCATCCTCTGATGGAAATCCCACTGTTTCTCATTTTGATAAACTCTCATTAACAATAAATCTTGTCTTGGAACAAGTACGTGCATTGAAGAGTGAACTAGAATCCTCAATCAAAATACTTGAAGACAAGATGGATAGTCTTGAGTCCAGGATTGATCTAATCGAAGATGAGCTTGATGATTATAGGGAATATGAGAAGAGTTTTCAAAGTAAGTGAAATTACATTTGCTTAATTTTTGTCTAGGAAACTTCTTATGAGAATTTATTCTTGTGTTTTACGAAGGATAATTAGGGTTTGGAATATCAATTATTGTGAGTACACATAGCTATTGCCAACAATTTTCATCTTGCAATATTTTTAGATTTATTTATTTAAATTCTAAAGTTTATCTGGAAGATGATTTTGCAGTATTAATATTTATTGGTTTTATGTATTGCAAAAATTATTATGGGAATGTGTGTTTGCGTCCGTGAAATATGATTGTCCCATATATGTCAAAAGTTAAGCCTATTATGTCATTCTGCAAATATTGATGGAAGATAGGATGAACTTTTGATTGTAAAGATTAAGTCTATTATACGTCTTTATGCAAATATTTATGAAAAATAGAATGAATCTTTGAATATTCCGCAGTATTGTGTGACTCCGTAAGTTCTCTTATGTTGAGCATTTCCAATTAAATTAATCATGGGTTCTCTTGTGGTTAATTTAATTGAGTTTTCTGGATACAAATTCATGTCTCATGAAATTTGTTAATGTCCAAAGAAATCCTTCTTTTCTTGTAAAAGTAAGGTCGCTCTTGTTGTTCTTTCGGGAATGACATTTTATGGGGGAGAGTTCTTGATTGAACTTGTGCTTAATTGTCAAATCTTTATGGGGAGTGCGGCTATGGAATATTGTAGGAGTTTTGTTGTATCTTTATAAACTCCTTGATGAATACACTAAGTTTCGACTATGTGAAATCATCAAAACAAAGTTGATATGTTCTCTTTTAGTCATGAAGCATCTCTATGAGAATTTCATTATGATCCCACTAGTTTTTCGTACCTTTGCCAATTTATATTGACAAAAAGGGGGAGAATTAACGTGTAGTTCACACTACAAATACACATGGTTTACGGATCATTATGTAAGGGGGAGTGGTTTTCATGTGAGATGAAGTATAGACTAAGGGGGAGTGATACATATCACCATAGTATTGTTGTCAAAGTTGTGACACAATTGGACTTTGATGATGTGTAATAATACTATGACACTGTATAACAATGATTGAGAGCTACTGTTTCCTCATTGTTATAGCTACGGATCTTCAACAACTATGATGCTGAGTTGAACACATTCAGAATCACTGGAGTACTTGGAAGTGACGAAGATTTCGAGTAATGTTGAAGAACCAAGGAAATCAAGCATTTGGATGAGAAGCTACAAAGTTTATTTATTTTGTAATCCATATGTATTGATAGTTTGTCACTAAAATTGACAAAGGGGGAGATTGTTAGAGCACTGCTCGGTCGAACTCGCAAGCGTTGCTATCTCAAGCTTGTTGTCAAGTTTAGTTGCCAAAACTATAAGTCTTGATTTCTAGTCTACTTATAGCTAAGTCTCGGATTAGGATAAAAAGTGTAGTTGAGCTTTGGACTTCACGACATTCATTGATTGAAGACGAAGAACTACTAAGCGGATCTTGTGTAACTTCATCAACAAAAGGTATGTGGAGACTTAAACTCATCTATCACTCAAAAGTCTATCTACTTTATCTCCTATTTGAGACAAAAGTCGTTGATGTGATTTTGAAGTTGTAGTAAAAATGATTCGAACTCTAAGACTTGTGAAGATTCGATTTTTTAAATTTGATAAAAATATACAATAATATTACAAATGGTGCAAGAGGTACTGGAACTAAGGATTCGTCCAATCTTCATAACATAAGGTTCAATTATTTATTCTCAACAATTTTAGCTCAAGAAATGTAAACATGGACTATTATTTTTGCCAAGGTAGATTCTAAAAACATTAGTTATAAATCGCAAGCATGGGACATCAAGCATCTAAGCAAGCATGACCCATCTAATAAAATAATAAGTAATTAATCAAAATCATATTTCAATTAATATTAGTGCAAAAGTCATAAAAAAGAATAAAATAAATTTACCCATGTATGAAGTTCGGCCTCCTCCGTCGTCCCAGTGTTAGGGTCTAGCTCCTCATATTATAGACACTCTCAAAATATTTTTTATTTGCTCAAAAAGTGTTTACAATGGTGAAAATGGAGAAAATAGTGAAAAACAGGATTTTGTGACGCATGAAAAGCGTCACAAAATGAACGATATAATAAAAGTGTTGTAGTCACTATTCCAAAGTCGCTGGAAAAGTGCTACCCACTGCCGTAAATTTTCGACAGTTTTCAGCGACTATCTTCAGCAGGTGTTGTTCTTCGTGTTCTTGATGTTCATCATCATCAGCAGCAGAAGAACCCGAGTTTCTGCAACTCGTGATTTCTCGCTCCTAAGCTCTCCTCAGCTCCCCAAACTCTCCACACCCCTTCTATATGACCTGGGTAATCTATTTATACCCGAAAGATGTATCGAATCTCCTCCATAACTTCAAAAAATCTTCTCTTTATTATTTTTATTCTCACAGCAATAATTTCCTGTTTTAGCTTCTCCACGCGCTTGCAGCTGGATTAATCTTTACGCTCCAAACTGTTTCTCTAGTCATCATACACATTCATAACACGTTCAAATTCTCCAAAACTCATGCAATCCCGTGAAATATTTCTCTCATGCACGTGCTGCCCTGTTTTGCTCCATGACACGATTCAGCCAATTCTGATCCAAATGAACACCCATACCAGCTTTCTATAGTCATATCACGTCTACCCACTAAGTTTTAGGGATTGAATCTCACTAAATCACGTCCAAACATCCGATCGAAATTCTGCCAGAGAAGAAATGGTTTTCCCGCCAAAATTTATTTTTTGAATTTGAGAAGAAGATGTCCTCCCCCTAATCCTGCACGGGTGTCCCTTTAGCACTTGTCTTATGGGGTGCAAATCACCACTTTTCGAGCCAATTTTGCCGCAAGAGCTTATTCCCTAGAAAAGACTTAAAACAACTTTATTAGAAATAAAATGAGTCCTAGATAATGTAGTTATGGGTGAAAATGCGCCACACTTACGTGCTTATCAGTCGTATAGCTATATAGACTTCGATTATACACATTTGATATTTGAGCTGATTTTAACTCGCTTACACATTTATCGAAATATGTGTTGGTAAGCTTTCGCTTTAACCAAGTTTATCTTATATTCTTGACGAAATTCAAAAGATGATCATGTGAAAATTGCCTTGTAACATCTTACATGATTTGTGTTAGACAGTCATTTGATATAGACTCAGAATGTTTCGTATTGATCATTCGGTCACTTGAAGATTTCTTCGAAGCTAATAGTTTGTGTGAGACAGCTAATGTAATCTTCTAAGAATGTTTCAATGATTAAAATGGGAGTTTAGAACAAATAACCATAATTGGATATAGCACAGTATGCGTACTTGTATGCTAACTGTTGCAAGATATTCCGAGTTCGGGAACCATAGTATGCATACCCGTATGCGTACTGGTTGGTTTATGAAAGTCCGGGAACTCAGTATGCATACCGGTATGCGTATTGGCGTGAGTTTCAAGTTCCGGGATTTAACTGAGTTTGGATGGTATGCGTACCCGTTCGCATACTGGCGAACCCAAACTTGGTCCGACCACTTAGGTATGCGTACCCGTTTGCATACTTGAGTAGGTTATGTTTTAAAATCGGTTTGTTCATGAACTAATACATTTATATAATAAGGAATGCAATCTTTTGCAAACCGTGGCTCTAATGTTCATGAATTGATTTGAGTGAATCAAAATCGATTTTTCTTCAATTGTGTCTTGTATACTTCTATGGGAATATAAACAATTGAACAACTCTAGAACTAGTTTCATTTTAGTCATTTGAACTAGTTATGGTTAAGATGAATAAGGTTGATATGAAAGTGTTCATATGGCTAACTTCGGTTAACTATTGTTGATCCAACAAGGCGCACACGTTTAGGTATGGTTACTCATATCTAAATGAAGTCACTTTTCATTTGTGTGTAACAAGCTAAGTTCGATCTAACGGTTGAAAGATATTAGCTTGAGTTTAATCAGGTTTTCATCTAACGGTGAATATTGAATGCTTTGTTACCAAGGTAACATTGGTTGCAAACCCTGATTTGAAGACTATATAAAGGAGAACTCTAGCAAATGGGAAACCTAATCCCCACACCTCTTGTGTGATACTAGTTGCGACTAGAGTCGATTCTCCTTTAACCTTAGATTTTCTCCAAAACTCTGTAGGTTAACGACTTAAAGACTTCATTGGGATTGTGAAGCCAGACCCAACTATTTCTCTGTAGTTGCGTGTTCTGATCTTTCTGTTTTCTATCGTGATTGAGTACTATCTTCTCTAAGATTTTCTCGAGATTTAATCTCTGATAGGAAAGATAAAAAGTAGTCACAAACATCTTCGTCTCATCGTTTGTGATTCCACAATATCTTGTTTCGCTACCATACGCTTAAGATTATAGTGAGGTGATTGATATTACTAGGTTGTTCTTCGGGAATATAAGTCCGATGTATCAATTGGTTCCTGTTCACCTTGACTTATCAAAAGACGAAAAAAAACTCTTAGGTATTTCCGTGGGAGACAGATTTATCTATTCAATAGACTTTTTTGTGTGAGACAGATTTGTTTATCAAGTCTTCGACTTTGGGTCGTAGCAACTCTTAGTTGTGGGTGAGATCAGCTAAGGAAATCAAGTGCGCAGAGTCCTGCTGGGATTTAAAGGTATAAGGAACGCGGCTGTACCTTGATCAGTGTGAGATTGGTTAGGGCTCAACTACATTCCAGTCCGAAGTTAACTTGTAGTAGGCTAGTGTTTGTAGCGGCTTAATATAGTGTGGTGTTCAAATCTGGACTAGGTCTCGGGGTTTTTTTGCATTTGCGGTTTCCTCGTTAACAAAATTTCTAGTGTCTGTGTTATTTCTTTTTCGCATTATATTTTCTTTATAATTGAAATATCACAGGTTGTGCGTAAGTTCAATCAGTTTGTGAATCCGACCTTTGGGTTGTTGATTAAATTGATTGACACTTGGATATTGGTTTTTGATACCGTCCAAGTTATTTCTTATATTCAATCGGGCTCACAAATTCCTATTTGTTTGATTGCAGATTGAATTGAGAAATGGAGATATAACTTTTGGATATACTTTTCTTATAATTGAGTCTGACTGTCTAGTTGATTCTCTTGAAAGTGTATTGGAGTTAGTCCATACAGATTGCTAAGCAAAATATTGGGTGTGATTGTTAGACCCCCATTTTTCAATTAGTAACTAAACTGAGTGTACTGAGTTTAACTGCTAGGATCAAACCTAAGTTCATAATTGTAAGCGAACCTCAAGGTAATTAAGACGGATAGAAATCTAGAGAGTAAGTGTACTTGTTGACCAGTGATTTAAAGAATTTTGGCGATAGTTAAGCGTACATGTTATCCTATGGTTGGTGATAATATGTGATTAATAAAGAATACGTGAATATACTACTTTTGATGACTGTTTAGTAACGAAAAAAGATTCCCCGATCATATTTCTCTTCATTTCTTGTAACTTAATTACTTTAATTGTTTTGATTTTTCTTTAAATCTAAAACAAATCCCCCTTTGTGACATTTTTGACAACTAAAACTCCTTGCTCTTCGTGGGAACGAATCTTATTTGCTGTTATATTATTCATTAGTAGAGTAGAAGATAAGTGAATTAATTTGCGCACCTACAACACACATCAATTAGTCAGGCTCAAAAGTGTCCAAAATGGATATATGCTTTGGATGTGGAGTATAATGGTTCGTAATATGTAGGTACTTAGTTTATACTTCCTCCTGATCCTTCTTAAAATCTTGTTGGTTGTAAATGGGTGTTTAAGATTAAGCATAATCCAGACACTTACATGGACAAATATAAGGACATGCTAGTTGTTAAGGGTTTTCTTCAACAACTAGGCTTAGATTATTCAGAAGCATTTAGTCTTGTTAGAAAACCAACTATTATTAGAATAAGTTTGGCTTTTGCTGTGAATTATAATTGGTCCATCTCTCAACTAGATATAAGCAATCCATTCTTGCATGGTGACTTGCCAGAGGATATTTATACGTCATAACCTCTATGTTTAATTAATATAGATAACTTACTTATATTGGTAAGCTACATAAGTCTCTATATAGCTTAAAGCAAGCTTTTAGAGTTTCGTATGAAAAATTGTTTATGTGCTTCTTTTATATGAATTCAAGATTTCAACTGCACATTTATCGGTATTTGCGCATAAAAATATTTTTAGAATTGCCATACTTTTCGTTTATGTTGGTGACATTCTTCTCACTGTTAACTCTAAGGAACAATGTATTGACTTGTTTCCCAACTACAAGGCCATTTTCCCATCAAGGATTTGAGTGAGCTTCACTATTTCTTAGATCTCGAAGTTAACCAGAATAACAAAACCGATGTTTTGTCACAAAAAGGTGTGATCTTAATCTTCTTTAAAATTCAGATATGGATGGTGCAAAACCTTGTTCTTCTCCAATTCCTGCAAATTCTAAACTTCCAATTGCTTCTGGTGAGTTTCTCTCTAATCCAATATCTTATAAGTTGCGTATATCTGATCCACGATATTTTTCGTGGACAAGACCTGAAATCAGTTATGTAGTTAATCAAGAGAATGTTGAGGATGTTGAGGCAACAAAATATGCAAAATATATGTGTATATCTTATAAGTTGCGTATATCTGATCAACATATGCAAAATCCTATATCTGACCATCTCATGGCAACAAAAAGGATGTTGAGGTACACTAAAGAGACTATTGACTATGGGATCCTATTCAGTAAAGGTTTAACTGTTGTTGTTGCGCTTTAGTGATGCAAATTTGACTAATGATCTTGACTCAAGAAAGAGTATTGGTAGTTACTGTATTTTCTTTGGCTCTAATCCTATTTATTGGTCTAGAAAAAACATGCTAATGTTGCAAGATCTTACACTGAAGCTGAGTTCTAAAGTTTGGATAGCTCTGGTGCTAAGGTTTTGTGGGTGTATAAACACTCGAAGGATTTGCATATTTTCTTGCCCACTGCACTTATATTCTTTTTGACAACATCAATGATATCTCTTACTCATCCAATCATGTTTTATTCAAGAATGAGGCATCTTCCCGTGGATTATCACTATGTGAGGGAGTAATTGCAGGCTAAAGAGTTGAAAATTTCTTACTTTGCTTAGACACAAGTTATAGGTGCTTCCTGAGTCAGCTCATTATAATGTGAGGGGGCTAATAGCACATAAAAATTTACATTTGGTTTACATCTCTTTTATGTGATTTGATTTTGTATTGGTTACTCAGCCTGTCATGTATACTAGTTTGTTTGTCATTTCTTTTATAAGATGTTTTTTTTTTATTATTATTATAATAAATAACACAGTTTACACTTTTTTTTCTTCTGAAACTATAACTCATTTTGTCATTTGTTCATTAACGACAATAGTTTCATCAACTAAACCCATTTCATAACACTGTCAACTACCTATCGTTTTTTAAGTTGATTTTACTTTTCAAACTCGGCTTAAGAGTGATTATAATTTGATAACCACTCTAAACCGAATACGAGGTCAAAATCACTCCGAAATTAGGTATGAGTATAGGTTTGTCATAGTCACTTCCAAATCTCATATATATCCCAATTTTCAAATAGCTTTACTCGATTTAAAAAGTGTGTGGCCGTTTTAGAAATTGATCCGATAACAATTTAGCAAATGGGGTTTGAGAATTTGAGAATAACAAGAATGCACAACACCTCTCCGCCTATCATAGAGTGACTTTTCAGGATTTAGGCAATTCTTAAAAGGGTGTTTCGATACCAGAAGCATATCATTTGTGTTTTTCTAGAAGAATAAATCAATCCCATATATCAAAAGCAAAAACTCACAAAACTTATTAACCTTTTTAGAAGTCATTTTGAAATGTAGCAACTGTTTGGATACCAGAAGGAGATGTCCAAAGCAGAATATTATAGCCAAACTAACTTCTTACCTTTTTCCTATTTCCTAGATCAAACAGGACAAAGAAGAGAGAGTGGGTTTTTTTTTTATCCTCCAGATTTACGCTCAAATAAAATTCTAATTCCAGATTTATCTTTTCTTAATCCATCCGTAAAAAATCATGAACTTTCTAGATTCCAATACCTCCATCAATTTACAGAAACAGAGGTTCTTCATAATCTTCGAGAATCACAAGATTTCTCTCTTTATTCCTCAACTTTTTCTATGATCACTATCGTGATTTTTCATCTTCCAATCTCACTATCTGAAATCAACAAGAGTAAAGAATCAGTCTAGATCTTCAAGATTCAGAAAGGAGATAATACTTCAAAATAATTGAGAATTTAACTTCAACATTAAAACTTCCAAGGTATATATATCAGAAACCTCAGAAACATTACCTCTTCAGTCATTACTTGAAATTTCTTGTATCTGAAGTATTTGCTGCATTTTGTTTCTGAGAATAAATTGTTTGCATGCAAGAATTTTCTGATAAGAGAGTTTCAGAAACAAAACCTCATTCATCTTCATCGGCTACCAATGAAACTCTACTCAGAATTTTTGAGAGTTTTGAACAACATTGACCTGAACAACATCACCTGTAAATTCAAAACGGAATGTTAAATTTCCCTTGCCTCTTACTGTAGAATAGAATTTCCAATTTTCCAACATATGCTTCAGGTTGTGAACTAACCTCGGACCTCTAAATCTAGCTAGTGAGCTGTAGAACTTTTCCATTTGCTGAAATATTAGAACTGTTGATTTCTCTTTGAACAAAATCTTGAAGGAATTCCATGTTAGCTAAAATAGACAAGTCCAACTAGTAGAATGATATCTATGGTATATGTAGAGTCTTATGCTCCCGTGATTAGAGATTAGGAGAAATACAGAATAGACATGCGATAGACTTGACACTAGTTATTCTTAAGACAGGATATGCACTTCATTTTCATTTGAAAACATTCCTAAAGGTAGTTGACGCGTTGTTTTTGGCCTACATCTGCATAGGATACATATTGAGTCTGAGAATACAAGTCATTCGTCTATACAAGGTTCTACACACAAGACACAACTATGAAAATGATCGCGTGGTGTCATGGTGTGCGTCATTGGACTCGTTTGGGTGTCAACTCAATACTAACTGAACGAACTCATTGTTAACATGACGCATGAAATAGTTAGACAAGTCCAACTAGTAGAATGATATCTAGGATATATACAGAATGATATCTAGGATATATGTAGAGTCTTGACACTAGTAATTCTTGAGACAGGATATGCACTTCATTTTTCATTTGAAAACATTCTTAAAGGTAGTGGACGCGGTATTTTTGGCCTACATCTGCATAGGATACATATTGAGTCTGAGAATACAAGTCATTCGTCTATACAAGGTTTTACACACCACTATGAAAATGATTGCATGGTGTCATGGTGTGCGTCATTGGACTCGTTCGGATGTCAACTCAATACTAACTGAATGGACTCATTGTTAACATGGCGCATGAAATAGTTATGGTGTGTTAGGCACGAATTTTAATGCGCCAAGATAGATTGCAAGTTTTCTGGTTTGAAACATGAAGAAAATGTTACTCCCGGAGTATAAAATACCCTGATCAGATGCATACCTTTTACAATTAAAAGCAAGAGAAGCCTTTGTAGGTCTTTGCTTCTCAGCTACAGCTGCAGTAGTTGAGACACTTCTGGCAGGACTGTTGTCCATCTGTATATGAGATAAACAAAGTGCTCTTAGAACTCCGTTCTGACATTGACAGGGAACTTATTGGTTTCATAAACTAATGAACTCTAGCTGAACTAATTAACAATTCTAAATTAATTGAGGTGATGGTGATAATCGAGGAGCTGGAGGAGACGGAGTTCGTTATGGACTCAACCCCTTGTTCTCCAGAAACAATCTCAGATTCTCTCTTGCCTATGACTCCTGAAGAAACAACCACACGTGCAGAAGATACAAGTTTTTCCACCAGAAACAAGAAAAACCTCACAAATGAACAGCGACTAGCTATTTACCACTTCTTATTGAAGGAGAGCAACAAGGGAAGACTGCAAAAGGGCTTGGTACCAATGGCAGCGGAACATTTTTCAGTATCAGAAATGACAATAAAACGTATTTGGAAACGAGGTAAAGAGTCTCAAGGGCAGAATTTACCTGTTGATGTGGCTTCACGAAAACCAACTAGAGTTGGTGGCAAAGCTATTGAGGTCGATTTGAGCAAGATCCCAGAAATACCTCTACAACCACGACCCAGCATTCGCACCCTTGCAAAAGCGTTGAACGTGTCCGCAACAACTCTACATAGACGGATGAAGCAAGCAGGCAGGAGCTGGTGAGATCACACTTACTCAGTCGACAGATTCACAACAGATTCACTTTATTGGGATGGAGCAGATGTGGTTAACCCTTAAAAATTACTTTTCAGTTTTCAGTATCACTCAACTTTTCATAAAGTAGCTACTAACTTGAACAAAATGTTATCTTAACCATGTTATTACCTTCGACTTATGGTTGTCCAGACTTTTAATCGGATAACCTTGTTTCCTAATAGGAGATTTTTTTATATTAAATGTTAAAGCTGTTAGCATCATAGGCCCGCAGAAGAATAGGTTTCTAGTGAAGAATCGAAGAACCAATTTGATTCAAGGGAGATGGATATGAAACATTCATTTCGTCCATCCGTGAGCTACAATGAGCCCGCAGAAGAATAGGTTTCTAGTGAAGAACCGAAGAACCAATTTGATTCAAGGGAGATGGATATGAAACATTCATTTCGTCCATCCGTGAGCTACAATGAGCCCGCAGAAGAATAGGTTTCTAGTGAAGACCCGATGAACCAATTTGATTCAAGGGATATGGATATGAAACATTCATTTCGTCCATCCGTGAGCTATACACCAATGAGCAAGATATAAGTAACCTCACCTCCTGATTAAATTTATCAGCTAGGTTGTGTCAAGTTAAGTTGGATTCCATATCGTCTTATCTCCTCACACAATAACCACTTTTTGAGGGAGAAAGGTAGAAACAATTAATACTTCAAGAACTGACATAAGGCTTGCACACTTATGATCTGAATTAGAAAACTAATTGCAGCATATACTTAGAATTGTAAGTCGGATTGGCACTACCAATTATAGATTGTAAATAATACATACAACTTCATTGCACAGTTTGTCAGCCAACCAAATATACATATCAACCATGAAATCTAAAGACAATATGACCTAAACAAAGAAAAATAGATAAACTCAATTCCCAGTTGAAGTGATGAAAAGCAATTTTGTAGCAACCACTTGTGCATGTCTGAAATAATCGCTCACTTGGTCGCGACAAACGCAATCATGATCGCCAGCACAAGGAAGATCACAAATATCTGGAAACCAAATTAATAGCAACATTAGCATACATTCTTCAACAAGGGAATCAAATAAAGTGGTAATTATTTTTACCATAGTTGAATTGCATATTGACTGGTTGCCAAGTATGTACGAGGTCCTGGAGGGAGGAAAACATAAATGGGATTAGCTGATTGATATATATATATATATATATCAAAGCAGAAACCAAGATTATCAGAATAGAACTTGAACAGAGACAAACCTTTGATTCAGTGCACCAGAATCCCTGCAAACTTTCTGTACTGCTTCTATGCGGTTGAGTGTTTTTGTAGCATTTGGATCATTCTTGTCAATCTGTAATCAAAATATGGCCCTTGGAATATTATTACACAATCGGTGTCTTCATAATGCTGAACACTATCTTTCAAATAAAGTACTAAAACATCTACCTTGCTCTTCAGCATTAGCGAAAAATCATAGAAAGCACCATAGACGTCAGACATGGTTTTTGTCTGGTCCATAACTTTAGCCGTCAGACCTAGAAAATTTAAAACATACAAAACCAAAAGCAAATAATATCGTTAATAAAAGCAATTAATATCAGATCGTACTCAGTCCTATCAACAACCACGATACCTATTTCTGTATAAAGCATCAATAGCTCAAAAAAATGATATGGTTGCAGTGATTTTTCACGGACTAGCTTGGAGTTTCCCTTTTTATTCTAATACAAAAACCATTAAATGGAACTAGCTTAGAGGAAAATTCTTAAACTATGGCCTATTTGTGCACTACTAGTTCACTCAATTTCTGATAAAATCCATCCAGACATCCACTGTATTTGAATAACGGATGTTACGGTCATTTCGGTGCATTAAGAGTAACATAGGAATAACAATGGAACGGTTCAGTAAAAAAATTAGCCCACAAACATTACACAAAGCAATTGAGCAAAAAAAGTAACGAGGTCTAGCTTCTCTTACCACGCCTCATCTTTACTACTCCTCTAAAAACTTCAATATTGTTGTAGCATAAAGCAAGTGTTCCAATTGCCATGATCTGATTCAGAAAAAATAAATAAATATTAAACCTCCATGGCTCCACACATATGTAACACAGAATCATTTCTCTGTAACGAAACCAGATATATATAAGCAGGGGGGAAATGTATATACACTGAATCAAGTGGTTCCTACATGAATCAGAGAAGTCGTTTTGGAATCAGCCAAGACCTAGCTGTCTCTCACCCAAGATCCCTAAATATATCAAGTCATGCAGCACTAAACGATTCAAGTTTACCATAAGTAAATTATCTCCAACTCCCACGGCCTCACTCCTGTATAGCTGCATGCCTGCATGACTAGTGTGAATCCATCATACTCTCCCCCACTCGGTCTCATTCATTTGCCATTTTTGAGTTGATAACAACTCTGAGCGTGGTGGTCTCTTTCTCATTGAGTTCAATCAATTCAACTCAAAATAAGTCTTGAACGATCAGGATTTCAGTTCTAAGTCTCATCTTTTAGGAATGAAAAAACCAGAGAGTCTGGTAAGGAAAAACAGAATCCAAATCTATCGACCTACTATATAGCATAGAAGATAGTTTATTATACTATTCGGCTACAACTTAATTTATGTAACAATAATTAGTAGTACAAACTGTTTAAACTTTGAGAGGATTTGTACCTGAGGAATAGCACAAAAACGGAATATGGCGGGATCCCGTAAAGCTGCCATGTACTTTAAGCAGTCTTCCATGTGCAGCAATGCATTGGTAACCATATCATTCAAGCACTGAACTGCTTTCTCCGAGTTCTCCTCATTTTTCAAGTCCTGAAATGCAGGGGAATAACAAAAACAAATGAGCCGTTGGGAAAATGACCAGTAGAATAGGAATACAGTATGGACCTATGGTACAACAAGATAGCATTCAAGTAGCACATGTGAAACTGTTTCACCTCGAGCTTGTTCACGTATTTACTCCAAATTTCGCGAGGCCAGAACATGCGTGACTTTGGTATCTCATTGATATCCTCCAGATAGTCTCGAATAATATTAGTTTTCTGCCATTCGGAAAATACACAAAGATTGTATTTGAGCATTTTAATTGCCTGTGCACAAACTTATGTTGAGGGTGAGAGAATGACTATCTATCTGAGATACATCACCTGAAGAAATAAGCCCATTGAATTTGAGAGGTAATCAGAGGCCAAATCCTCCAAATTGGCAGCATGGAAAAGTTTTGACAACCCTAGCCCAACAAGTCCAGCAACATAATGACAATACTCATCATACTCATCAACTGTCTCCACCTAAAACAAAGGAAAGATAAATAAATTAGGTAAGTAATACACTTGACATCCAATTTCACCTATCTCTGCTCAACGCCTAATGTACACTGCAGTTGCACATTGTTAACTTATTCTGATACTTCTTGAAGCCCATTGAAATTAGTCAAAGCCAACATTGCACTTAATGACTTAAATCTCTTACCACTATTCTGTTCAACATAAATTTCTCAATACTTTTTCATTTAACTGCAATTTTAGATCAGAGCAACCACGGAAGGAAAATATGTAAGAACTGGCATTTTGATTTCTCGTATGTACATCATAAACTTGATTTCTAAAGTCACATTATGGTCAAATTCCTCATTTCTATTACATCCAATTTATTCACTACATAAGATCATCAATATAAAAGGAAGCACTAAAAGTCTGACCTAGCACAGATCAAAAAGAAGAAAATGCTACGAACCTCCTTCAGTATAAATTTAGCCATTCCTGCACCCATTCTTTTGGTTATTTCTTCAATTGCCTCTTGATAACTGCAAAACAATGTTACGGGACATGAATAATAGTCTAATAAACCACATACTTTCTTTCACACAAATGTTACGGGAAAAGTGCCAGAGATTACCCTTTTCCAAGCTCTAAAAATGCAGTTGTAACGTGATGGAACTCGTCCATGAGAACTTTGTAGTGATTTGTACCACCTTAACACATAACATGAAACATTGGAAAACATGTTAACATCCAGTAACACATGAATCAGAAATATAGCAAATCATTTTTGCAAGCAGAAACGACTAATACAGAAGAAATTGAAGCAAGTTTGATATACGAAATGTCACCATGACTCACTATTAGAAATTAAGATCAATTCTTACTGGAGAATGTTCATATAACAGCCTTAGAAATGTACCCTCAAAGTTCAATGGCCAACCAGGATACAATTTTCCAACGCAAAGCAATAAAATGTGCAGCATTCAGGTTTTTACAGGTTTGAAATGGTTTTGTAATTAGTATATATTGTTATTAATCAAGTGTCATTATCAACTGAAACTCATCATAAACAGAAAACAGGCAAACATACTTATACCCAGTACAATTTGGCTGAGAACTTATAAATTAGAGCAATGTGATTAAGTCAAATTTCCAGAACGCTTACATGCGAAGTGCCAATCACTATCGTATATGTGACGGTGAAAAGCTTCCAGAATAGGCACCTTAACGTCATTAGGTATGCTTGTGTCATCCTCTGCAACAATAAGGAGTTAAATGAGCCTACCATAAGAAAAATTAATGTGATGGTAATACTGGAAGATGAAGAAGACCACCAGAATACAAATGAAAAAAATGAAAACATCGATGTCATGCCTCGATTAAAACTCAACAATCAAAACCACAATGTACGCGCCATTTATGAAGAATCTTCATTGGTAAAGAAAAGAAAGGATAGACAATATACCATGACATTACTATGAATAGAACATGCAAAAGATTCACGAACAAAACCACAGGTAGAATAAGGAAGGCAATGTAAAGATAATGAACTAACCAACAGTATCAAGCGCTCTGAGAACCAAATAAAAAATGGCAACCTGCAAAAGTACAAACGGCTAAGTCAAGTAATTGAAGAGGAAATGTTGTAAGTGAATGTTAGTATATGTTGTATAACAACAGCAACCTTCTCTAATTAGAGAACTAAAGCTGAAACAAGCATGTAACCGCTCATGGCTAATGAGCTTTACCCACAACCAACATTCTCCAGGAACTTGAAGGAGTCAAGTTATTGTCAAATAGTACTACATAAAAGGTGATTTGGAAAAAAAGAAAGAAAAAAAACATTACACTGAAACAATCATCCCAGTCGAAAGATGCTTCATTGCTGATTTATCCTACTAAAAACGTTTGTGAACAGTATATTCAATTGGATTCGTAATATAACATAATCATGATTATTCTATAAATATAAGGAAAAGGAAATCCATCTATAAGCAACTCCAAGAAACTAAACCGAGAAACAACACTAATGTTTTAACGAAATTAAATTTGAAGATGTCGTTACTTGTAGTTGTAACCAGACATTGCTGCAGGGATCAATAATACCGAATTCGATTGGATAACAAAATCAAATTCTTAATGACCGATTTACGAATCCACTAATTCAAACAGAAAGCAATCCAATAATAATCAACGAAAGAGAGGGAATAATAAGCTTACAGCGTTTCGAAGCTCAGGACCTAGTTGTTGAATAACAAGGGCGAAACTACGAGAAACTTTATGAAGCATAGAATAACAAAAATGCCAATGAGGTTCATGAGGGATCTGTTTCTCAGCATGTTTAGATGCCAATTTCAGCTTCAGAAGCGGACGGAATTCATCTGGATGTTTCAATATTGCTCCTATACTCACCATTTTTTCTCTCCTCTTCTTCACTAACAGATCTCACAACACAAATCTGAGAGAAAGAAAGAGAGAGAAAGGGAATCTTGATCTTATTGTTCTGGTGTTTGTGATGTAAAATATTTATATATCGAAAAAATTAATTAGCCATCTTTAAAAATCAACAACGACCAGTTTGGCAGCGACCGGGGGTAATCAAAAGTACTGGTGGAAAACCCGTCTTTTTTGTGGACTTATTTTCGTCAGCAAGTGTTAATGAACCGAACAAACGGGGACTCGGAAACATGTGATCACTAAAAGGTCTTGCACCTTAATCTTTTTCCTTTGAAAATTGGTTTGCCAGTTTAATTGGGAATGGGATTATTTATACCAAAAAAAAAAAAGGTCTTTGCAAATTTCCATCATATGCCAAGACAACAGCTTCTCCAAACAAACGAGGTGTGTTGGAAAGATGATTGCTAGCGATGTCATCTCTAAAAAAAATGCGCATTCGCGATCAATAGCAAAAAGAACATGGCAATCTGAATCTTGTTTTGAAAAAGAAACAACATTTATGAATTCTGTTCATAACTCCTGATGTCAAGTTCTGAAATCCGACAACACAAAAAAGAAGAAAAGGGTGATGCTAGAATTAAACTACAAAAGCGCGTTGAGCTGCACCACCTCCAGTTTATCATCATATTTAGTCCAAATTTGGCATGCCAAGAAAATGCTTGCTTTTGGAATCTCATTCAGTGCTAACTCTCAGGCTCACAGCATTATTGAGCTTCATAGGTGGATAAACTCAACTCGATTTTAGTCTTTCTCCAAGTAAAGCCACAGTTCTGCTTAACTCTCAACTTTTCCTTTAAACCACAGTTCCGTGCAACTTTTTCAACCTTCAAAGCCACAGAACAAACCATCTCTACCCAAAAGTTGTTCATCAAAATAATGCAATTTTCAAACGACCAGTCATGAAAGGGTATAATAAATTGTGCTTAGCCAAGAATCCATCTGGGAATATAAGAGAACATAATCAATTGATATTAATTGTTTTTTCATTAAATCAAGAAACAGAAAAACTCGACACTCTTCCAGGGCTCTTTTAAGGAGCTTTTTGAAATTTAACAGCAAATGGATACACAGTACACTATTATAACATAGCTGGCTTTTATTACCATGGGTTTTCAAGTTCCCTAGGAGAACGAATATATGGAAAGCCAACTATTCAAGAAAATCAAGGCAAGTTTAATCTGCAGAACGTACCAGAAAGTCAAATAGCGCCGAGATTTTTTTTTTTACCATGATAGATTGAGAGATGATGATACAAAATTTACACTCCAACAAAAAAGAACTGCTATACTAGGTTGGTGATTAATTTTGTATAGCATGGACTCAAAATGTTTGCGTATACACAGACAAACAGGTTTCCATACAAAACATAGCGTAAGAATGATCTTACCAACTTACACTAGCGGAAACTTGCATTTTGAAGTATCCTTCCCTCTCTCTTTGGAATATAGAATTATAGCAAATTATGATCGGGTACGGGTAGGGTGAGTTTGAACACGTCTTCCACGGCGACCGCTTCCAGAGAATCTTGGTACTTCCACTTTCTTCAGCAACTACGATTATCATGAGGGAACAATTTTAGATAGAAGCAAAGGAATAAATAAACATTTCAAGAGTTGGATTTTACAATAGAAGAAATCTATTAGAGATTTACCGTATCAGTGGGTCTCGGTGTGTATCCTTTTCTCACATATACTTTTCTTTCTTGGTTTCGTTTCTCTGCTGCTTTTAATTTGGTAATGCTGGGTCTGTATAGAATTACAGATCGGCCAATCTGACCCACAGCTACTGATCCAGTTGATTTCTCCAATGCCCTCACCACATCAACTAGCTCCCCTGGACAACTGTTATGTATTTTGAGCTGTTTGAACAGTTCATGAACCAAGAGTAGCTACTGGATCAAAACTTTGCTCACAGACAAACCCAAACAGAACAGGTGCAGACATGATTATAAAGAAGAACTGAGAATGGAAGATTCTACACCACAGGGAATCTAGCATGTTAGACAAAACATGACCTCTAATCATACGAAAGACTCTCATTCAGACAATGTATCCAAATCACCATGCTTACAGTTACTTTACAAAGGAGGAGTTAATGAAAAACTTTAACACCCCTATATTTCAAATGCAAGCATGTCATTTATCACACAGATAATAATACAAGTAAAATTGGCAAAGCGAAATGAGATTTTAGTTCCTATTTGAAACCATAAAGACAAGCTCTATGCAGCATCGGCGCATCGCATATAATCCAAAGCATGTTAGAACTTTTGCAACAGTTATTACATCCATCACATTCATAGATGGAACTATTTGTAGGGTTGATCGTATAAACATAAGATGTATTACTATTAGCTATTCTGCAGATGTGTGAAGCCCATTAAAAATAGTAACCTCTTCTATTAGTATGTGGAACTAATCTTTCAGAGTAATTCCATGTGACATGTGTACACACTACGACACTACCCTTGATTACAAACACCAAATTTCCTCTATCCCTCTTTGAGGATATCAGACAAAGATATCAGAAGATTCTGAACCTTCAGCTAAGGGTTAACAAAAAAGTGAATAGCATTTGCTTAACAAAACAACTGAAGTTCAACTAGCAACAATTGACTAACTACCCCAGGCTTCCTAAAGCCATCCTAAATCTCAGTTTCAACTTCTCAGAATCTTTCGGTGTTTTTTTTTTTCTTTCTTTCTTTCTTTTTTTTTTTTTTTTTTTTGCTATGTCAATCGAAGGGGACGCCCCCAAAATTCCCAGTCAACTGCTGCGCCTCAGCGCATTTTTGAGAAAACCAGCTAGCTCTGGGTTTATACCCATTATTTCCATTGCAGGAAAGTGCAATAGGTATGCACGTTACGAGGATCAGATAGACGACCTTTATTCTCATGCAAGTACTTAGCTGGAGTACAGGGATCAGATACGGTTACTAGACGTTCACCTTTAAGGATTTAAGATTAAGCTCCCACCAGATAAAAATTAAAGCATCATCAAACAAAACCTTGTATGAAAACTTATAGTCACATCTTCTGTTGCGTAATCATCAACAGATTTGCTCAAACAACTGCTGATATTATAATTCCTAAAATAACACCGCCAATCCTAACAAACAAACTAGAAAATCGGTGTCACAATGCCTCAATTAAACTATCATGTAGTTTTTATAGATTATAGATTTCAATTATTCGTATTTGCATTTAAAACACCACTAATACCATCACTGAAGCACTTGAGCAACCCATTATCTATCAGTTTTCCTGTTCTAATACTGCCATTCATTACTTGTGTTCAAACTAAGCTAAAGTACTAACAGCATCCAGGCCTGGCAAGTCATTGGCGATCCAAATCAACTAAAAGCATCACTTAATTAGAAGTAAATATGAGCTTACCTTGAGGAGCTCATTAGATTCAAGGTTTTCAATGAATGCAGCAGCTTGAGAAGAAGTAACACCAGATTTACCAACTTGTTGAGATTTAAGTTTCTTCCCTAGACTATGAGCATAAGATGCAAGTTCTTTCTTTTCTTTCATAGTCAAAACAGGTACTTCCAATTCTTTCAATGGTTCCGGCTCTTCTTCAATTTGAGCTTCACCTAATATTTCTTCTTCCGCGTCTTCTGCTTCCACTCCTTCATCTTCCGTTAGGAATTCTTCTTCGACTTCATTTTCAGTATCAAGGTCGAATTCTCTGTCTTGATTAACCAAAACCCTAGTAGAGAGAGTTTGGGGATGTGAAAAAGAAGATGAAGATAAGTAAGAAGAAGAGGGTTTAAGGAAGTAAGAAGCAATAGAAGATAAAGAATGAGAATTAGGGTTTATGATGAAAGAACGTAGAGGTTTATGTAAATGGAGAGAGCTAGTTAAACAGAGGGGCTCTAAGAAGAGGAAAGAAGGAGGATGGGGTTTCAGAAGATGGTGGAGAAGAGGAATTGAGACTGCCATTATCTGCAATTTTTCAGTAGTCAAGTACTTGAGTTCAAACAGTTTCAAGGAATTTTCAGGTGAGGATTTAGCTACTGTGAGTGTGAATTCTTCTAAAGAAAGAGGATTCCAGGGTTTCTCAAGCTCACGGAGATAATGGTTTTCTTTTTCTTCTGATTTTTTTGGGATTTGCTGGGACTCGACCCGGGACTCGGGAGAACTAAATGCTTATATGGCTATAATATGGTCAATGAATGTAGTCCCGGATGGATTTACAACGCATCTCTGTGGAATTTCGGTGGTCTCAACAAGTTTTTCGAATTCATATTCGAAATGTCAAATATTATTTGAAAACAAATTTTGAATTCCTGATTTTTGAATTTTTTATCAGAAAATATTACCAACCGTTTACGAATTTGGATATAAAGATACCTGTATTTGAAATATCAGAAAATATTACCAACCGTTTACAAATTTGGATATAAAGATACATGTATTCGAAATATTTGTATCCGAAATTTTAAACATAAATAAATATATTTTACCTAGAAATTATATGGCATATGTATTATAAAATCATTTATACTTCGTTATAATTAATTTTTATTATGTGATATTAATTTGTTATAAAAATACAATCTTTTTTATTTTTCTATGATTTCCAATCGGATAATTATCCGATATCTGGATAAAAGTTCGGGCACGAATTCAATGATTTTATTATGTGATACATTAATTTGTTATAATTATACTTTTTTTTAATGATTTCGAATCGGATAAATATCCGATATTTGGATAAAAATCTGGATACAGATTCAATGAAAAATGATATATCTATTCGGATTTCGAATCAAATTCGGATAGTGTATGAAATTTTCGGATTCAGATACGAATAGTGCACTATTCACATCTGTATGCATCCGTTTACACCCTTAGACCAAGACCAAATTTTTTGGTGAGATCTTGGCCGAGACCGATTATATTGGTATGGGTATGGCCGTAAGGGGACTAACTGCAAGGTTTAACAAAGAATTGAGGATTGATCAAGCAAACATGCGAGCACATTTTCTCAGCCACTGGACACATGGATGAAAGTGGTCGAAAAGAAGGTTGTTAATTCTAGGTCTCGAATTTGTCGCGCTCAGGCTCCTGATATCCTGACAATTAAATTTTAGAGAGAAACTTGGTGAAATTTTGGAGTAACTTATCTTTTCTTTATGTTATTATTATTAAATGACTATGACTCATTATGTAGGCATTAAATAATATGTGAATTCTAATTTGAAAACTCATAATCGATCTAATATATTACTAAATATGGAAATTTATCATATCCGAATACTTAATTAATATGGTGTGCTTATAATAAGAAACAATAAAATAATATTAATTTAACATTTGGTTTTCGTATTATTATAGTGTTATATACTAGAACTGAAACAAACAACATTTTTGAAATGAAAAGTGTTAGAGCACTGCTCGTTGAACCCGCCAAGCAGTCGTATGTCAAGGTTGGTTGTCATATTTTAGTATCAAAACTCAAAAATCGCTTGATTAGATTACTAGAGTCAACTTCGTTAGGTTAGACTAGGAAGTCCAGAAATGTTGACACATACAAGTATTACTCTGAACTTGAAGAATCCGAAGACGTATTGACAGCAACGACGACATCATCCTTCTACTTGAGGATAGTATACAAGACTTGACTTGCTTCCATTTCTATTGTCACTTCCAAGTTGTTTAGATTAAAAACATAGCATGCGAAGTTATATACATGAAACTCTAGTATTAGAGACTTGATCATCTTATTATAATCAAAGTGTCAAGGAAGAATATACTAGTTGTTTTACAACTTATAACGTATATTGAGTTACGAAGTATAACGTTTATCTTTTGAACTTCGTAATTGCAACATAGAGATAATCTTTGTAACTTGTTACTAGATTTTGTAATGAACTTAAGATTGATTTCGTGCCGAGAAAACTGTGTTTGATTACATGAGTTTAAGGAAGTAGACTTACGAACTTTTTTCGTAGTTGAAAGAAATCAATGTATTGCTGGTCCGGTTTCTATTGGGGATCAATATCAGGACCGATCCCTATGCTTTGGGTATCTTTAGGAGGACCGATCCTTATTGGGGATCTCTAGCAGAATCGATCTGTTAGAGCACTGCTCGGTCGAACTCGCAAGCGTTGCTATCTCAAGCTTGTTTGTCAAGTTTAGTTGCCAAAACTATAAGTCTTGATTTCTAGCTTACTTATAGTTATGTCTCGGATTAGGATAGAATGTGCAGTTGAGCTTTAGACTTCACGGCGTTCATCGATTGAAGACGAAGAACTACTAAAGGGAGCTTGTGGAACTTCATCAAATAAAGGTATGTGGAGACTTGAACTCATGAATCACTCAGAAGTCTATTTCAAAAGTCGTATAGCTATATAGACTTTATATTATACACATTTGATATTTCGAGCTGAGTTTAAGTCGCTTACATATTTCTCAAAATATGTGTTGGTAAGCTTTAGCTTTAACCAAGTTCATCTTTTATTCTTGATGAAAGTCAAAAGATGATCATGTGAAAATCGCCTGGTAACATCTTACATGATTTGTGTGAGACAGTCATTTGATGTAGACTCGGAATGTTTCGTATTGATCTATTGATCACTTGAAAATTGCTTTGAAGCTAATAGTTTGTGTGAGACAGTTATTCCCGTCTTCCAATAATGTTTTAATTATTAAAATGGAGTTTAGAACAATTAACCATTGATTGGATATAGCACAGTATGCGTACTTGTATGCTAACTGTTGTAAGTTATTCCAAGTTCGGGAACCATAGTATGCATTCTCGTATGCGTACTGGTTTGATAGTTGAAGTCCGGGAACTTAGTATGCATACCCGTATGCGTACCGGCTTAACAGTTCAAATCCGGGAATTCAACTGAGTTTGGTTGTGTACGACATGCGTACCCGTTCGCATACTGGCGAACCCAGACCAAGTTCGGCTACTTAGGTATGCGTACCCGTTTGCATACTTGAGTGGGTTAAGTTCTAAAATCGGTTTGCTCATGAACAAATACATTTATATAATAAGGAATGAAATCTTTTGCAAACTGTGGCTATAATGTTCATAAATTGATTCGAGTGAATCAAAATCGATTTTGCTTCAATTGTGTCTTGTATACTTCTATGAGAATATAAACAATTGAACAACTCTAGAACTAGTTTTATTTGAGTCATTTGAACTAGTTGTGATTGAGATGAACAAGATTGATATGAAATTGTTCATATGGCTAACTTCAGTTAACTATTGTTGAGCCAACTAAGTGCACACGTTTAGGTACATTTACCTATATCTTAATAAAGTCACATTTCATTTGTGTGTAACAAGCTAACTTCGATCTAACGGTTGAAAGATATTATCTTGAATCTAATCAGGTTTTCATCTAACGGTGAATATTGAATGCTTTGTTACCAAGGTAGCATTGATTGCAAACCCTGATTTGAAGATTATATAAAAGAGAACTCTAGCAACTGGGAAACCTAATCCCCACACCTCCTGTGTGATACTAGTTGCGACTAGAGTCGATTCTCCTTTACCCTAGGTTTTTCTAAAACCATTATAGGTTAACGACATAAAGACTTCATTGGGATTCTGAAGCTAGACCCAACTATTTTCTCTGTAGTTGCGTGTTCTGATCTTACTTTGTTCTATCGTATTGAGTACTAACTTCTCTAAGATTTGCTCGAGATTCGATCTCCGATAGGTAAGATAAAAAGTAGTCACAAACATCTTCATATCATCGTTTGTGATTCCACAATATCTTGTTTCGCTACCATACGATTAAGATTATTGTGAGGTGATTGATATTATTAGGCTGTTCTTCGGGAATATAAGTCCAATGTATCAATTGGTTCCTGTTCACCTTGATTTATCAAAAGAAGGAACAAAAACTCGTAGGTATTTCTGTGGGAGACAGATTTATCTATTCAATAGACTTTTCTGTATGAGACAGATTTGTTTGTCAAGTCTTCGACTTTGGGTCGTAGCAACTCTTAGTTGTGGGTGAGATCAGCTAAGGGAATCAAGTGCGTAGAGTCCTGCTGGGATTCAGAGGCGTAAGGAACGCGACTATACCTTAATCAGTGTGAGATTGGTTAGGGCTCAACTACATTCCAGTCTTAAGTTAACTTGTAGTATGCTAGAGTCTGTAGCGGCTTAATACAATGTGGTGTTCAAATCTTGACTAGGTCCCGGGGTTTTTATGCATTTGCGGTTTCCTCGTTAACAAAATTTCTGGTGTCTATGTTATTTCTTTTCCACATTATATTTTTATATAATTGAAATATCACAAGTTGTGCATAGTTCAATCAATTAGATAATCCAACCTTTGGTTGTTGATATAAATTGATTGGCACTTGAACATTGGTCTTTGGTACCGTTCAAGTTGTTTCTCATAAGAATCAGGCTCGCGGATTTCTATCTGTTTGATTTGCTGATTACATTGAGAAACGTAGATATAACTCTTGGATGTATTTTCCGTGATTGAGTCTGACTGTCTAGTTGATTCTCGTGGAAGTATATTGGAGTTAGTCCATACAGATTTCCGAAATGAAATATTGGGTATGGTTGTTAGACCCCCGCTTTTTCACGATCCCTATCTATTGGGGATCTCTAGCAGAACCGATCCCCATGACAAAACCTACTTCCGAACCCAATTACACTTTAGGGTTTATGTGATTTTGGAAATTGGATTCGCAAAATAAGAAAGTTCAAGATGTTGACATAGTGAGTAATTTGAACATGTGCACAAATTTTATCTTTTGTTGTTCAAAGATATTCCTTGATACTCAAGGTGAGATCCCAAACCGAAATGTTTGAGAATTTTTTTTTAAAGATTTTCGAATATATATGTTTTATTTTTCCAGCAAGCAAAACATATCTCTGGAAGATATATTACTCCCTCTGTCCCAAATTAGATGAGCTAGTTGTAGTTTGCACAATTTTTTAGGCAATGAGGAAAAGGGAGTATGTTTAAGTATTTTTTTACAATCATACCCTTATTGATAATAACTAGTAAAACTTAGAAATGATTTATCTCTTAAACTATGCCACGGTTTTTCGTAAACTTTATACTGTTGAAAAGCATTTTAAAACACATACGTAACGAATATAAACATGGCTATCAAATTATACATATTTCTTATAGTAACAATAATCAATTAAAAGGGTAGTTTTAGAAATATCCCCTTGATTAGAGAGATAGCTCATCTGTTATGGGACAAAATTTAAAACCAATTAGCTCATCTAATTCGGTACGGAGGGAATAGTTATTAAGCATCTTGTATGCTAGCTAATATTGAGTTGTAATCCAAGAGGGATTTTTGTATTACAGTTGGATATTGGTTGGAGTTAGACAAAACCGAATTTAGGTGTTTATTGCATATCTTGAGAATATTTTTTCTTATGGAAATTCCTTAGTGTCCAATAAATAGTGAAGTTTTTTCTTCTTACAAACTTATTCTGAGGCGGCACTTCATCTTGCAGTCACTGTTTATCCCGACTAATAATATTACTTGTAATAATATCTTGGTGAGGAAAGTAATCTTATTAGGAAAAATCTCTTACGTCAGCTAGTTTAAAGTCTTTTGTGGGATCAAGAAGCTTCTAGATAGTACTGTTGGTGGAAAACTAGAATTTGCAATGTTATTTTAGTTTTCAATCATTGATTTGATTGACTAACGGTTGTTAAGCCTTGATTGTACCTGGTTTGATTATTCTTGAGAGCCTTCTCTTCTGGCATTAGGTCACCTAAATAAGATCAAGGGATTAATGGTAGTTCATATATGTTTTTAGATCTGACATAACTGTGATCATCCATTGTTAACAGACTCCGTTATATGTGTGATCAATCAAAAATTGGAATCAAGTTTGGTTGTGCAGGTACATAAGAAGACATTGAAGATTTGAATACAAGAAGATTTCTTATTGGTTTCTAATCTTTATTATTTACTTCGTGCACACATTTGATCCACTGGGATCCGACTAAATCTTGTTTATATTTGATAGACATCTTATTTGCTAGTCGTATTAGATCGACAAACTGTCATTTGGTAGTATTCTTCAGTATCCGTATCTGATAGTTTGTATGCCTAGATCTGGTTAACTTGATAATCTAGATCTTGGTATTACCCAACAAAGGAGTTTATTAAATTAAACGAGAGATCCTTTGTTGCACTCAACTATAATCTCTGATTTACTTATTGGGATTGAAAGAGTGGTTACCAAACAAATGAGTCATTTACTGTTTCGGAAGACGATCCAAAGGAGTTGAGTGCTTGAAGTCTTCACAGCACCTGAAGCAACTTAAGATAGTGGACTCTGACTTAAGATTCTCATGCGTTGGCCATATGGGTTGTAAGCGTAGAGATGCTGAGCAAACTAGGTAACTAGGGGTAGTTTACTTGGTTTCAACTATATGAAGTTGGTAGTGTTCTTTGTATAGCGGCTTAATTCTGAGAGTATTCAAAACTGGACTAGGTCCCGGGGTTTTTATGCATTTGTGATTTCCCCGTTAACAAAATCTTATTCTATCTTTACTTTTACTTTCCACAACTATAATTATTGTTTTAGTTACACTGTACCTGAATCCAAACACTTTGGTTGATTCCTATAGTTTAAGGTTCGGTTTTGGACTTATACTATTACCAAGTGTATAACTTGTTGTTGTCATCTTCTTGACAGTCTCTGTCTATATTGGATCAAACAAGGTGTCAGACTTATAGCTTATTATCGGGAAAAAAATTGGTGTACTTGGTAGCCTCGTCATTTTAATTGGTATATCAGAGAAGGAAAACACAAAATTATCAGACAATCGGTGTTTAATGCGATCCAACCTATAAGACATGAATCTAAATATAGTTTTGAAGAAACCGATAACTGATTTAGTTAACGTACCATCAAGATTTGATGGCTTAAATTTCTCATGGTAGAAGACACGAATGAAAAACGTAAAACTCTCTCTCTACAGTACCTGTGGAAGATGGATCAACGCCATATATATCTTAAGGCTTTTGGTTAGACTCTTGACAGTCATAGGTATCAACGTCTTGAAATTTCTTGCTGATTTATATCAGAAATATAGTGCACATACCTATGTGAAATTTGTTGTGTCAAAAGTTGTTGTGTGTAAGACCTTTGAAAAAGATTTGTTAATAATATCTCATGACTTTTGTCTTTTTGAAATCTCTCTTCTTATAAGAGAAAGTGTCTTTTCAATAATTTTGTTTTGGAATAACATCCTTCCAAACAATTATTGGCACATATGTAGTACCAAAACTTCCTACATACACCAGATCGATCCTGGTTACTGGGAACATCTTGACTATGATAAAATCATGAAAGGTAATTTTTAGATTAATTCTCAACCAACACCATCAACCATGTTTTCTAAAAGAAAAAAAAAAATATTATATATTGAAGTAAAAGAGGTTAGTCCGTCATATTTCATGGATAACCATATTCTGAAGCAGTGCCCTTGGGTATATTTTAAGTGAAAAAGGAGATGGTACCAAGTACACCACCAACTTATTATTTTGGACCTATAAGACAAACCTAATACAATTGCAAGTAAACCAACTTAATGATCCTTGAACTGTATGTATATACGATTTATCTTTCTTGTACAATCAGTGGTTTAGATCAAAGATTCGTGAACCTGATTGTGTAAGAGAACTCTTGGAAGATATCAAAAAATCAATATCCAAGATCAACCTAGTATGTACCGGAACAAAAAACGAACAGAATTACAACAAGAACAAGTCTTGTAATCTATATTTCAAGATACAAATTTACAAGAACAAGTCTTTTAGGTTTTATACAGTTTTATTTTAACACTGTCTAGGTTGTCTATCGAATCACTTGCTTTTACTTTAATTATATCAAACACTAATATAATGCGGAAATAAAAGGTAAAGCAAGACACAATTTTTTTTTATTAACGACGAAAGCTGCACCTGCAAAAAAAAAAAAAACAGGACTTCGTCCAGATTTGGACACCAAACTCTATTAAGCCGCTACAGAACTATCATATTATCATACTTCGGACTAGAATGTAACTGAGACCGAATTCACCCTCCAAGCAATTCAGTTACAGTCGCACTCCTTACAACAAACTTGTAGAATTAGGGTTTATGCTCTTCAAAACTTGTAGAGATACCTAATTAATCTACAACAAGAACAACTAGAATAAATATAGAGATATCTTCTTAAGGAATTTATGAGACACCTTATATGAAGTTTTCTTTCAAATTCAGATCCCGACCAACTATTGTCGGTATATGATCTTAGATTGAAATCTATCAAATCTAGAGTTTATGATTAATAATCCTTGAACGACCTTATATAAGAAGAGAAGGATCTTAAAATAGAGAAGGATTATCAATAACCTAGATTACAAGTTGCGTAACTATCAAAGAAGATTATCGCCAACTTGTGCTTTGTGATCCCCAAACAAAGTCTTATTGTCTCACTCTTGTTCACGAAGAACAAAATTAGTGGAAAACAACCTTATGAGGCACACAAAAAATTTCTAAGGGATAAATTATGTAGCTTACATGAATCCTTTATTTACAGTGAATGGTTGCTTGAATCCTAAGCAAGTTCATGAGTTATTTTCTTTTTTTCAAGACTCTCCTTATTTTGAGAGTCTTTCCAAATTTACAATTCTTGCATAAATAATTAAATAATTACTTAGCATAAATTATATTTTTGTAAATAAAAAAAAATTTAACTGAGAAAGGAGTTTGAAACATCACACACACTTTAATATGGCAATCAATTTTGTACGGAAGAATAGCCATCTTGCTTAGAAGAGAAAACATAAAAAAAACTTGACTAAAAAAGGAAACTAGTCACGTTTTTGCGCTCAAGTTTGTGAACCATTACAAACAGTTCGTGACTATTTCCTATTCACGAACTGCAACACATAATAAGTGTTGCTTTAATAAACCACTCATAACTTCTTCGTTATAACTCGGAATTGAGTGATTCTTGGCTCGTTGAATTTGTATGCTTATTCACTACAACATGAAGGCCTTTCCAGGAACAAAGTTCATTCTCAGCAAAGTCTTGGCTCAAATATCCTCGAGTCTATGCATAAATATATATTTACCGTCATTGCCATAAAGTGAGCACTTGTTTCGATAGATTAGAAAGGTAAAATTGAACAAGAGTTCGAAATGAAATCAGTCACCACATACCTTTTTTGATGAATTCCTCGTTGATGTTTTTCTTTGATCTTCAGTCTTCAATCTTCGAGGGTTATTCAGCAATGTTTGATACTCAACTACCAACTTCAAATCCTAGTTCGAGACTTGACTTTAGTAGACTATAAATTAAGATATAGTTTTGTTCCACTAATATTGACAATAAGCTTGAGATAGAAAAACTTGCGATTTTGACAGAGATTTGCTCTAACAATCTCCCCATTTGTCAATCTTATTGAAAAAACATACGGATTCAAAATAAAATGTGTGTTTTACGATATCAGGTCCTTCCGATGGAATCTGAGTTGTACCAGGTTTATCGAAGCCAATGCCTCATTTATCTCCTGATGGTCGACAATTCTTTAGACAAAAATCAATATATGGATGATTCATATCCTTTCAGGGTCTGGATGCTTCTTTTTTAGATATCAAATCCACAAGAGGTTTTGTCAGGTGAACCTTTGGATCAGCTAACATGGTAACAGTTTCCTTATTTATATATATTTGATCGTCCAATCCTTTTTGAAGAATATTCTCTCTTTTAGATCATTCTCGAAGATTAGAATTATGGATGTAAAGTTCATAATGAAGTCCATCAATTTTCCTTACAAATCGTTTTTGCTCATGACATATATTATTGATAAATTTATTCAGATAAATGCACAAATTGCCATTGATGGTTTCTAGAACACACTCAGAATTTGTACACAGACTTCTCCTATCAAAGCAAGGGGTCGTCATGCCGTTGTTACACGAACCTGCTTTGATACCAATTGAAAATTAAAGGGTACCAAGTACATCACCAATATTTTTTATTTGATGGGAGTACACACCTGCTTAGTGTTTCTTAACAATCAAAATAATAACTTTTAAAGCACACGGACAAGAATTTTGTTAACGAGGAAAACTGCACCTGCAGAAAAACCATGGAACCTCGTCTAGCTTTGAACAACATACTGTATTGACTGTTATAGACACTAGCTGACCGAATTAACCCTCCAAGCATTTCAGCTGTTGTCGTGTTCCTTACGTCCCTTGAACCTCGCAAGATTCTACACACTTGATTTCCTTAGCATACGTCCTTTACATCCTAAGAGTTTCTTCAACCACAATGAAGACTTTTGATACCAATCTGCATCTAAAAGAAAAACCTATTTGATTTTACTTTTTATATGTTTTAATATAGGTTTGGAAATCTGTTTACAGTAGAAAAATTCCAGCAGACCTCACGAATCCGGAACACTTAGACTTAGTTAGCTGAGAAACCTGGATTACTAACAACGTCTCAAGAACAATCCAAACAAATCAAAGAAGAGTTTAGATATCTATCTCGAGAAATCACAAATTATGAGACTAATAAAACTTTTTGACTTCTATCTATCTCTTTATTGATCCAAGATTACGAAAACCTCAAAGATCAATAAGAACAATAAGATCCTGATTCAAGAACTATATCAGGTAAAATATAGTTTGACAGGGCTTCTAAGTGAAGCCTTCTAAGTCGTAGCCTAATTATGTTTCTCAAAGGAAACCTAGGTTTAGAGGACGACTCTAGCTTTGCAACTAGGTCAAGAGTGTCATGGATTAAGAAATCCTATTGTAGGAGTCTCTCTATTTATAGATTTCTAAGGCTCCAGGTAGCTTTGGATTCAATCTAGGGTTGCTTAGAATTAAATCAAATACTTTCTCAGTTTAAACGAAATTCTTATTACGACTTCAAGTAAGCATGTGAGATGTCTGCCTTGAACTTACAAAAAAAAATTGCATTATGGTCCAGGGTTATGAAACCGTACACAATGATAGATCATAACGCCTTCCTAGCATTGAATTTACAGACACTAGCGGTGTTCAATAACGCTCAAGATTAATCGATAATCCACTAGCCCAAAGTAATTTTATGAATAAAGTTGTCTTAGAAGTGATATGAGAGTTTTAGCAAAAGAGAACATAGTCATATAAAGTAGTTCGTGTACTTCTGTTGATACTGGAACTGTATAGGTTTGTGAACCGGGTTTGCAAACCACCGGCAGTCCATGAAGTCAGTCCCAATGGGTTTGCAAACCTTGGCTGTTCGCAAAATTAGATTTTGAAACATTCCCGATATAGCCATAGATAGTATGTACTGTTGCTTGGGCAATTTCCAAATGATCTTGAAACACAAATAAATTGTGAATAATAAATTGTTCTAACTAAGATTGCTATTCTGAATAACCATTGCTTAAATCATGTTTTGTGAACAAACATTGCTTAAATCTACTAAAATCATACCACATAGTCTCATAAGATAGAATGGTAAATGACGTATATGATATGTTAGTCTTCACATACCTCTTGTTGATGAAGTTCTCGCAAATGTGTTTGTTTGTTCTTCAGTCTTCAATCTTCGAAGGTTATTCAGTGATGTCTGATACTCAACTTCCATACTTTAATTCTAGTCCGAGACTTGATGTTAGTACACTAGAAAACAAGATATAGTTTTGTAATTCTAACATTGACAACAAGCTTGATATAGCAAAACTTATGAGTTCGACCGAGCGATGCTCTAACATAAAGAAATCTCAATTAACTCGCGTACACAAACTAAATTCATCAGTTCCCGAACTAGTCTACTTTTAGAGATTCATGGCTATCTTTTATTTCAATAGTTTATGCAGTTCGTGAAATAGTTGTTTTTAAGAGTTCCTTGTATAACCTTTTATATTCAAGTACACAAAATTGTTTTGGACAGTTCGCGAACTTGTGTAATACAAAGAACTCCTGAGTTACGAGACGACTATTTGTTCACAAATTGTTTTGAACAGTTCGCGAACTCATTTGGTATTGTAACAATATTGTCGAATCCGAGATAACTTAACCTTTTGGTCATTGGTTAACCATCTGGTGCGTGATGTATATTTCGACCAATATACGGTTGCACAATTTTTTGTTGTGATTTGAAGAAAAATTCTCACATACTTACATGAATAATCAATATGGAGAAGTTTAACTTGTTTGCTTACAAAGAAATTCGTAAACATGGAAACTAGTTCACCAACCTAGATTTGTGTATAAGCTAACAAGATTTGTTCATTAATATGAATAGAGGATTTCCTGCAAATTAGAATCTCAATCATGGCAATTTTATGTCCTAGTTGCATAAACCTGGGTTTCCTATGGTAAACTTGTATTAGGTTATGAATTTGAAAGACTTTACTAAGGGATTCATGAAGCCCGTTCAGGCTATCTTTTACCGATAGTTCTTGTTATCCAATTCTTGTTCTTATTGATCTTTGAAGTTTCTGAATTATATATTAGGAACGAGATTGATAGAAATCACAAAGTACTCTTCGTCTCGGAACTTTGTGATTTCAAAAGATACATATCTAAATCACTTCCGGTTTAATTTGTTTAGATTGTTTTCGTGGGGTGGTAGAGATCTAGGCTTCTCTTGAATAAGAGTGTAAGTATTCTAAATCCTTTAGGTTTGCTCGACTTGTTCTACTGTAAACAAATTTCTAGACCTTGATTGAAATATATTCTAAATTGAATCAAATAAGTTTTCTATTCGAGGCAGAATAGTCATAAAAGTCTTTATTTAGGTCAAACCAACTCCTAGGCATGTAAAAGACGTTAGCTAGGGGAATCGTGTTGCGTAGGATCATGCGAGATCCAGGAGACATAAAGGAGCACAATTAAAGCTAAATTGATCGTAGGGTCAATTCGTTCTCAGTTACATTCCAGTCCGAAGTCTGATAGTAGACTAGTAACTGTATACAATGTGGTGTTCAAGTTCTAGACTAGGTTTTGTGGTTTTCCTACACATTGCAGTTTTATTCATTAACAAAAAATTTGGTGTATTGTGTTATTTATTTTCTATATTATATTGTTTATCTTTGTAATAGAATATCACAAGTAGTGAAAAGACGAGAGTATCCAAATACACCACAATCTTTTAAATATCAACCTATAAGTCTGGTAACTTAAGTGATCGTCTATGGACAGAGTCGAGACAATACAACTTAAGTCCAATACCTTGTATGATTGTTTATAGACGAGGTCGAAACAATATGACACCAAGATATTTACTTGACAACAGTGACGGTAATAACTGATTGACTATTAGGATTGATGTCAAGTAATTAAGATTAACGTACACGTGTAATATACTTAATTATAATAATAATTATAATGCGGAAAACAAAGTACATGACACAACAAGATTTTGTTAACGAGGAAACCGCAAATGCATAAAAAATCCCAGGACCTAGTCCAGTTTTGAATACTCTCAGAATTAAGTCGCTATACAAAATCTAATACCAACTTCGTATAGTTGAGACCAAGTAGACTACCCCTAGATACTTAGTTTCCTTAGTATCCATGCGCCTTCGACTTCTAGAGTCACGCACGTGAATAACCAATCCTTTTGATCGTATTCCAAACAGTAAAGGATAAAGGTGTTTGGTAACTGATAGACGCATTATTGTGTCTAATATGTCTCAATTGTATATATTGTTAGTGTTCGATTTTATATTTATTTTGTTATTTTATGTCTTTGTAGGTATTTTTAGAGAAATAAGCTCTTGCGGCGAAATTGGCTCGAAAAGTGGTGTTTTACACCCCAGGATAGAGTACTAAAGGCACCCCAGAAATGCACCGGAAGCACCCCAGAAATACACCGGAGGAACCCCGAAAAAAATGTTGAAAACACCCCAGAAAAAGTGTTAAAGGCACCCACCAAAATTACTAAAGGCACCCTGAAAATGGATAAGGGCACCCCCAAGGCAGTCGAGCTGTTAAAGGCACCCGCGTTTTGGATTCAGGGCACTTCACCTTCATCGTTTGAAAAGAAAATTTTGGCGGGAATTCTGAATTCAAATTTTCAGTTCCTGCGTATTTTATGTTTGATATTTTGAGGAAGATTCAGTCGGATTTTCATCTTGTTTCGGATATGTACCAGCCTGTTAGATCACAACAGAGGTGGTAAGTGCATTCATTTCAATTAAATCACAGAATCTCATCAAACAGAGGGCGTTTTATTCTCGGAACATATTTTCGAGATATTTTGGAAGACACTCATTGATTGGAAGATATATTATCCTGGAATGTTATTCTGCATTGACTGAGGGATATTTGAAGCGTAAAGAGATAGACAGAACACTTCATATCACGCAGAGAAAGAAAATAAGAAATTATTCCCGAGAATAATATTTCTTTACTGTGAAGATTGTTAGGAGTAATTGGAGAGTTTTGGAGGAGCTTCTGGGTTATAAATAGCTTATGGGATGTAGAGAAAAGTGGATAGAGAGAGTTGGGAGCAGTTAGGAAGAACCAGAGAGTCGAGAAATCAAGTTGCAGGAAAACTCCATTTTCTGCTGCTGTGAAGAACACGAAGAACATTGGACGCACGCAGAACGTCGTTTTTCAACAGTGACAACGACAACTGTTTGTGGGTCGTATTGCAACAGTGTCAACAACACTTCATTTTTATCGTTCTCTGTAACAGCTCGGTTTGTAACGAACAAAAGTGTTACAAACCCGGTTTTTATCAATTTTTCTCCTATTTCATCATTTGAGAACCATTTTTGAGCATTAATAAAGATGAATTTTGAGCATATTTCCATGATAATGATGAGCTAATTCTCGCGTAACCAAGGCATGGAGGAAGCTATTTATGCATGAATAATTGGTAACTATTCTATTTTTCTCTAATTTGTATTTTATAATTCACTCAATCACTACTTTGTAGAATTTTAATTGTTTGCATAATTTTCCTAATTAGTTGTGATTCAATTAGATAGGTTATGCTTTGATTAGATAATCTATGCTTAAGGGATACAATTAATGTTTGAGAATATGCTTGATAATTTGTGAATTAAGAAAAAGAGATTTTAAAAATAATTAGAGTTTTGGAATCTTTATCATCATTTATTCATGTGTAATAGTGGAATCTAGTGTCTTGGTTATTTTCACTCTAAAAAAAACAAAAACAAATTTGGATTAAAATTTTCTCTACTTTTAGTTTAAATTAATCTAGCTTTCACAAGTCTTACGAACTCATTCTTACCACTATCTAAAATTACATCAGTAACCACTCTATTCAATCTTGGTAATAAGATATTTGGGTCGTTGACAAAGGATCTTCTGTTTAAACTTATAAACTCCTTTGCCTGGTTAGATCAACCTAAACTTTGATTACCGAAATAACCAAATTCTAGATTTGCAAACAATCAATATAGAACTCAAAGAGTAACTATAAGGTGATGTCGATCTCACACAACTAACCAATCAAGTCTATCAAAGATAAACAAAATTCTAGTTAGATCCCAGCCGATCAAGGTTTGTGCACATAATTCACAAGATACGAAAACTATTAAGACAAACGTCGTCGTCTTCAAATTTTAGTTTGTCTTCAATAATAACCTGCACAACACAACCTGAATCCTCTTATGATCAATCACACACAGAACGAAGTCTGTTAATAATGGATTATCAAAAGATGTCTTTAGATCCGAAAATGGTTCTAAAGATCCCGTCAATATTTTGATCTAGTTTGAGTGAGCCTTATATCAGAAGAGAAGGTTCTCAAGAATAAACAAACTAGGTGCAATCAAAGTTTCAACAACCGTTAGTCAATAAAATCAATAATCGAAAACTAAAATAACAATGCTGAAAGCGGGGGTCTAACAACCACACCCAATATTTCGTTAGGCAATCTTTATGGACTAACTCCAATATAATTCCAAGAGAATCAACTAGACTGTTAGAGCATAGCTCGGTTGAACTCACCAAGCGTTGGTATGTCAAGTTTGGTTGTCATATTTTAGTGAATAAAAACTCATTTAAAGAGTCGCTTGATTATTTACTAGAAAGTTACTAGGATATGAGACTTATAAGTATTACGTGAAGACTTGAAGAATGTGAAGAGGTAAAGAGCTACAACGACGACATCATCCTTCCAATTGAGGTTAGTAATATTTGACTTGAACTGTTTCATTCCTAACGTATCTTTCAGGTCGTGCATATTGAAAACATAACTGCGAAGCTGTGAATGATTATACTCTAGTTAGACATAGTATTAAGGAATTACAATACGAAGTATAACGTCTATCTTTTGAACTTCGTATATAAGACATCGACATAATCGTATGAATGCTATTGTGATTATGTATGGGTATGGGTGAAGATTTCGTCCTAGGAAACAATGTTTTTACATTCGTTTAAAGGAAGTACAATTCATAAACTTATGTTATGAATCAAAAGGGAAATCGCTAGGCTTATTGGTATTGTTATTCATTGCATATCTTTGGATTACCAATATGTGTGTTTAGTATAACCGCTCATAACCTGTTTATGTATGTTGGTAAAACTATTCACAAGGCCTGACTTTTGTATTGGTATGACTTTTATTAGTGAAACCGATCTTAAGTAATCACCTGAGATGGTATGATCGATTTACTGTAATTGGTATGACCAACTCTAGACATTGGGGAACCGATCCTAGTAAGAGGTGCAACCGATCACAAGTAGGGGAATCAATCCTTGTAAGAGGTGAAACAAAATCTTAGTGATTGGTAACCGATCCTATGACTTGTGCAGCCGAATACAAGTTAGATACCATATATATGTGGTAACCGATCCTAGTACCTAGTCAACCAATTTTTGGAAAGCTAGTGTGACCGATCCTAGTACCCACATGGAGGTAGAACCAAAACTTGTTTTTGTAGAACCGTTTAAACCCATGATTGGTGATTTGATAGGATAATCAATCACATAGTTCTTGGAAGTCAGATGAACCAATTCTAAACTTGTTTGGAAGCGTGGAAAATCGGTTCCAAGATTATAAATATGAAAAAGGATTTACAAAGTAAAGATGTCGACATACTTTGAACATGTGCAGTAACTCTTATCTTTTATTGTTCAAAGATATTCCTTAATAACTAAAGGAGAATCCCGGATCGAAATAAATTGAGAATCTTTTAATTAAGGTTTTTAGTTTCATATGCTTTTAATTTCCAGCAATTAAAATGCATATCTTTAGAAAATAAAAATTAGTAATGTGCATTTACTAGTTGGAGATTTTCTACTGAGATTTCGGTCAAAATTTGGACAGTGCATTTCCAGGAATTATGAAAACCGTTTTTGCCCTTATTATATATCTTTGAGAATATTCGGTTTTGGAAATTCCTTGGTGTCCAAACTTCCTTGGTCTATAAATATTGAAGTTTTCATTTCAAGCAAACTAATCCTCAGAGCCAGCAAAACTACCTAGTTGTGTTGTTACTGGTGGAGCCGTCTATTCGGAGAGGAAAGTACCCTAATTAGGCGAAATCTCTTACGACCGCTCGTTTTAAAGACTTTTTTGGGATTGGGAAGCTCTACGAGTACCGTTGGTGAGAAACTAGATAATTGCAGTTTATTATTAGTTTTCGATTGATTTGATTGACTAACGGTTGTTGAACTTTGATTGCACGTAGTTTGTTTATGCTTGAGAATCTTCTCTTCTGATATAAGATTCACTTAAACTAGATCGAAGTTTAGACGAGGATCTTTAGACTGTTTGTAGATCTAAAGACGTCTTATGATAATCCATTGTTGACAGACTCCGTTCTGTGTGTGATTGATCACAAGAGATTCAAGTTGATGTTGTGCAGGTGTTTATTGAAGATCTAAGAAGATTTGAAGACGAAGAAGATTTCTAATTTGGGTTCATAATCTTTGGTGTGCACAAAACTTGATCGGATGGGGATTCAACTATAATCGGTTTATCTTTGTGATAATCTTCATTGATTAGTTAAGTAGATCGGCATCAATACGTTTCTTTGTGATTCGAAGTATTAATTGCAAAGTCTTGACAATTACTTTGGTAGTTGTTATTGGATAGATCTAAGAACCTGACAAAGGAGTTTATTGGGATAAACGGAAGAGCCTTTTGTCAAACTCATATCACTTGATTGAAAAGAGTTGTTATCGAACAGATTTGTTGTTCCTTTACTGTTTGGATTACGAACAAAAGGAATTATTCAAAGTGCGTGACTTATTGCAAGTTTGAGGCACAGGGATACAGACGGAACTAGGTGAACTACAGGTTTAATTGCTTGGTCTCAACTATACGATGTTGGTTTAAATTTTGTATAGCGGCTTAATCCTGAGAGTATTCAATTCTGGACAAGGTCCCGGGGTTTTTCTGCATTTGCGGTTTCCTCGTTAACAAAATCTTGCTGTGTCTTTTACTTTTCTATTTCCGCAATTATAATTGTTTTTATTATAATTAGAAGTAAAATACACAAACGTTAATTCCTATTTACTTGATAGCAAACCTATTATGTTTGGTTAAGTCCGAACCTATTATCAAGTAAACATACTTCGTTGTTGTATTGTCTCGATCTTGCATCCATAGTCAATCACACAAGTTATCTTGTTGTCGTATTGTCTCGATCTCGTATCCATAGACGATCACACGAAGTGTGAACCGATTAGTTGTATTGTCTCGACTCAGTCCATAGACAATCCACTTTCGGAGAAAGGACTTATAGGTGGAGAAGTTTTAGATTGAGGTATATTTGGGTACCCTCGTCTTTTCAATTGGTATCAGAGCAGGCAAACACGAAAAGATCTAACAATCTGTGTTTGGTGCGATCTAACTTATAAGAAATGAACTCAAGTTCTTATGAATCGACTTCAATTAATGTAACGCTAAGATTTGACGGATCAAACTATCTGTGGTGGAAATATGCTATGAGATCTTTTCTTCAATCACGAGACTTTACTACATGGCTATTAGTCGTCGATGGTTATAATTACCCAAAAGTGGAAAATTCGGAAACTGAGTTTAAACGCTTAGTGGATTTTTCAAACAAAGAAAAGGCTTTTTCTAAGAAGAATTCAGATGGTTTGAATGCTATTATACATGTTGTAAGTCGTGATCTACAACATCATGTATCAACATGTTAAACTTCGAAAGAAGCCCGGGATAATCTTCAGATCGTATTTGAAGGGAATACATCAGAGAAAGAAGCTAGATTTCAAACTCTTATGTCTGATTGGGAAAACCTTCAAATGTATGACAACGACACTTTTGAAGAGTTTCATATTAAACTCTCTGAGATAATTAATGCTTCTTTCTCGCTTGGAAAGACTATTTATGAAAAAGATACAGTATGCAAAATTCTCAGATCGTTGCCATCTAGATACGATTCTAAGAAGCATGCAATCATCGAAGCTAATGATCTTTCCTCCTTATTGGTCGGTTGTCAGCCGACGCAAAAATAATTTAAGTTCTTTCACTTCACAATTATAAATAATAGTATAGTTATAAGAACAAATTTGTTCCACAAGGAGATATGGGTTGTCAAATTCTTTTGATTATTTATAGAAACTGGGGGGTTTTGTTTGTTATTATAACTAAATAAGAATAAAGCAAATGGAATAATACAAAAATCAGAGATAAAAAGTATTGGTTAGAGTTTTCATATTTCATCTTCCAACATGTTATCAACTGATTCAATCTCAACATTCATTTTCTATCGATATCAATAACCCTAGAGCGTCCTATCGCAGGCTTACTCCGGCAAAACTCATATTATCATCAAAGGCGCAAGAGCCACTCTTTGAATCCTTTCCACTAAATAACTTGGCGTAAGAGCCACTCAAGTTTAACCCAATGAAAGCACTAATATTTATGAGTTGAGGTTATTCTAAGCAATCCGGCGCAAAAGCCACATGGATTTAACCTAGGTTACGTTTCTACATATAATTGTATGGCAACATCTCGTCGTTAACAACTATATTATGCTACTTCTAACAAGGATTATTCGACAATTCCGTATCTCAAACCCTAGTTTAGCAATAGATACGAATGCATGCTCATTTAATTTGCAACTTAAACAAACTAGCAATCAATCATACATGGAGTTATAAACGGTAGAACATAAGCGATACTAACGATTTATGAATGAATGAGAATGAATACTTCAATTGAATAACATGTCTTCCAACTTAGAACTACATCTCTAACCAATAATAAAGGTTTAGTTACTCATGGATTTCTTAAAACCCATAAAAAATAATAAAGAAGAAATAGAAAGCAAACTTTAGGTTGTAGAGAAATCTCTAACTCCAAAGCACCTTCTTCTCTCCTCTTTTGTGTATAAAACTAATGATCAAAAGATCCTTCTCCAAATCTCTCTTTAATAGGGTTCCAAGTATAAAAGCGACCGTGCATCCAATCCCGGTCGAAGGTAGGTTGCAAACTTGCCAAAAACGTGCCCAAAAGCTCACACCAATGGTCTGGCCGTGAGAAAGAATGTAAAATCCTCAAATGGGCTCGCAGGAAATCCAGCCCAATTAGTCGTTGGCCTGTCAATCATAGGGAGCTGACAATAGAAACTAAATATTTCTTCACGGCCAACTTCTTTTCTTCCCTGAGTCTGCTTACGGAGGTAAAACCTTACCGTAGCCTTCCCTGAGTTTGCTTACGGTGGTAAAACCTTACCGTAGCTTCTAATGTTATTTCCTCCGTTTGGGAAACTCCTACGTAAGTTGAACTGAGTTTCAGTACGGTTAGAAAACCACACCGTACAGCCTGAACTTCCAACTCTTTTCTTTCGGTTTCCTCACTTCTTCCGACTTCCTTTCCGTGACTTTCTTAATCTCGATCTCCTCCATTTTCATTACCATGTCAGTATGATACTCATCATCACCATCGTTTGCTGGTCTTCTCAGTTCTCCATTATTCCACCACCTAGCTATCAAACTCCGATCACAGTCAGCAGCTTCATATCTCTGTATTATCACTGCCATCGACAACCACAGTTCAGCTCCAGTCCACGATCACCAGCATCTCCTTCCCTGACTTGCTTCACCAATTAACCAGCGAACCCAAACTCAACTCCACAGCGTCATTACAACTACCACATGTCACCTCCTATCTTCCTTCGTTGTTCAACTCAAATTCAGATACATTCCAGCTGCTCTGATCCAGCAGACTCAACTCCATCGCTCTCGATTTCTAACAACGAAACAGCATCATGATCATCTCCGCATCCTCTCGAGTTGAGCTAAGCTTCTCTTCTTCTTTGTTCTATCACCGTTCCCCACTGCCATTAACCACAGGTTATAATCACAGCTCCATTGCTCATCTCGAGCTTGAGTTCTTCTCCATTACTTTGCACAACGACCAACTCTTCCGATCATCAATGTTTCCATCTCCCGCTCGTCACGACAACACCATCATCTCTCTGTTTATAGCTCCACCGTAACCACAGTATCACTCCATATAAACCATGTCTTCTCTCGAGCTCAACTGCCATCAGCAGCAGTAATTTTCCATTCCCAGCTAACAACGGAAGTACATCATTCCCTATCCAACTCGATAATCCACGGCCTCCTACATCATCATCTCTGGTAATGGCAGAACCCATATTCCACTGCCAAGCTCTTTCCGTATTAGGTGTTACCTTCCTTGATCGTTAAAATATGAGGAAGAAGAAGATGGTGGCAGTTTCTCCTTTCAACTGTCAGTCTTGGGAGATTGACAGTTCAGTTTAGAACTGCATTGGCTGCCCCGAGTAAAAGGCGTGTCTGCCTTTATCAATTCTGTGCTTTAACCTTTTTCGACAACTTTGACTTGCTTCGAATGATCCTAACTTCTTCATACGACGTCGGAATGACCTCGTTCTTTCGCCGTTGGCTTCGTCTTTTCGTTCTATTCAAGGTGATGCGAAGAAATCTTGGATTTGAGCTAGTTCCACTTCCTTTTGGTTAAGATAGCCTCAAACACCTAACAAACTAAACAGCAAACAAAATCAAAGCATAATGATATAAAAACTATCAAGAAAGCAAAACATTTGAGTACCTAACTAGTGCAAATATTGCACCTATCAAATTCCCCCACACTTGCCTTTTTCTAGTCCTCGAGCAAACTACAAAAATAAAATAAGGTACAACAACTCATTGTCGTCGAAGTCACGGTTGCACTTAGCATGTGCAACAAGCCTTTAAACCCCTAGGTGTCCCTAGTGGACGAGTTATAGTCTCGTGAGGGCTTACGAGAGGTATACCCATAAAACCTACTCCAACTTCAAAGCGTTCCAGCTTCCCAAGCATCCAAAGAGCTATGAGGACATAGAGTTTCTGTATGCTAGTAATAAGAAGTTAGAAATACCAAAGAACATATCCTCATTCTTAAATGTTGAGTGAGAAATAACCACACAATAATGAGAGAATGCGTGTTTGAGAGCGATCAATAAGCATTTCGCCTCGACTTCTGCCTCACTTAAAAGGATTTTATGATAATTGCACTCAATAAGACGGCTTTTTTTATGGGTCTCACCTGTGTGCAGGTAGGAGTGAAGAGAGAAATCCTACACACGTTGAATGGTGGGAAGGAAACCTTCCGAATTATTTCAGGAGACCCCACAAGATCGTGGGAAATAAAAGACTTTTTTCTGATGATCTCTAAGAAAGGAAATCAACCACTATAGCAAGGATGAGAGTACTTACCACCTTCACATCCGATCGGCAGTGACGAAAGCACCACTCTCACAGCATCCAATAGAAACTTAGTTTTCAGCTCGTCTTCTTCATCTTCTTTGTCTTCGTCTTCGGTCTTCAACTGTTGATGATAAACTCTTGAACTTCGTAGAACTTCGACAATTTGTAACTCTTTCTCTTCAATTCCTTGTTGCTTGAAACTTCTTCATAGATTTTTCTTCTTCCCCATGGCTTTATTAAGTAAATACAAAAACAAATACAAAGAATTTCTCTTGTCTTTTTTTTTTTTTTTTTTTACAAGAGAAATAACTACAAATTGAATATAAATAAACAATGAAATTTTTATATCCATGGGATAAGTACTTTATCGCTTGATTCTTCACAACTTGTATTGTCTTCGTATCATAAAGTTCAATATAATTCTCATCTTTTGATTTTTTTCGCTCTTGTAAATAAGTCTTCAACATGTATATAAAAATATGCTCATTGTATGTTGCTTTACTTGGATATGAAATATGCTCTTCCCTGTACTGTTGCTTGTAAACCTCAAACGTCTTCAACTTTCCTTGTAGATTTTAATGTCGCTCCGCTTGTTGATGATGATGGTGTGTTTCTATGGACCTGTCGTTGGCGAGAGAGAGAATGGTGCTAACTGCAAATCAAACTACAAGAAGGTGGTTTTCATCTATAGAAGTCACCCTCATGATTAAAATAATTAGCACTCAAGAGATCAAAAATAGTGCTTCTATCGGTGGGAGGTTGGGTAGCTCACCATTCTACCCTAAATTAACGTACGGTGACACACACTCAAAAGAAAGCTCTTTAGTCAGCTACAAAAAAAAAAATTTGGTCTGGTGCCTCTGTTGATTTGAAAATAGGTAGTCTCCACTAATGATTGATCAGCAACTCTAATAATGCATTTCCCTCTGCACCTCATTTGCCACCGGCATGATTAAATCCATTATTTAACACTCTAACAAACAAGAAATCCGAACGTAGTTCCCTAACACTTCCAAGTTCAGTTATGTCGGTCAGAATCTTTATGTAAACATACCTAGAAATATGCTATTGACTCTAAAATCTCTACAAGTTAGAGGTTTTTTATGCAAATATATACAAAAGTTGAAAAATCTAGGCAAAAAGCTAAAAACTCTATATGCAAAATACTCCCCCACACTTAAACTTCACATTGTCCTCAATGTGCAAAACTGAAAATTCTGAATTATGACATAGCAGCAGATAAAACACGAAAACTGTACAAATTGGTAAGGAATTTGCAAAAACACCATTTCACAAAATTTGTTCGCCTAAGTCTTTTCTACAAATTGTCAAAAGTGCACAGTATTTCGACAAACGGTATGACAGTTATGGTCTCTGGACTGAACTACGTGCAGTCTGAATTTTTCTGACGAAAAGGGATTCGTCAAAATGTACTTCAAAATAGATTCCGGACTCTACGAAATTAAACGTAGGGATGCAAATATGATATGAAAATAATAAAAACTGAAAATAAAAGGGATTAAGATACAAAACCTATGGGTTGCCTCCCATTAGCGCTTGGTTTAACGTCGCCAGCCCGACTTTAGACTCTTTGGCTACTCCTTAACCTGCGTCTAAGACATTATCATGAACATCCGAATGAACATCGCTAGGATACCGCATTGCTCCAAAAATATTGAAGCGAATCTTTTCATCATCAAATTCCATAGTGAGCGTTCCTTTGTCAACATCAATAACGGTTTTGGCCGTTTTCATGAAAGGCCTCCCCAATAACAGCGGTATAGATGCATCAGACCCGCTATCCATTTCAAAAACACAGAAATCAGCTGGAAATACTAATTGATTCACCTGCACAAGCACATCTTCAATAATACCTCTAGGGTAAACATTAGAACGATCAGCTAGTTCAAGAACAATACGAGTTTCTTTCAAAGGACCCAAATGACTCATAAATATATGCGGGCATAACATTAACCGATGCTCCTAAATCAAGCATGGATTTTCCAAACCTTTTATTACCAATCACAACAGGTATATCGAAACTACCTGGATCCTTGCATTTAGGTGGAAGTTTCTTTTGGAGGATAGCATAAACGTTTTCCCCCACACTCATCACCTCATTACCGGTTAATCGTTTCTTCTTGGTGCATAGGTCTTTCAAAACTCTTGCGTACTTAGGAACCTGCCTAATTGCATCTATCAGCGGAATATTAACATGAATCTTCTTGAGTACATCTAAAATCTCTTTGTCTTGTTCCACCTTTTTGTTAGCAAACCTACCAGGAAACGGTAAAGGAGAAACATAAGTTGAAACAAGAGGTTTAGAGTTTGTTTTAGGTACCTCATCGGTTTGGGAAAAGTCAGTAATCTTTTTCTCCAAAACCGGCCCCTTGGGGTCTTTGCTTTTCTCAGCATCTTCTGGTTGCACAGTTCGTGTACCACTTCTCAATGTCACAGCATTAACAGTTTCTCCAGGTTTAATAGGTTGAGAAGGGAGTTTTCCACTATTCTGCGTCTCCAAAAGGTTCAATCTACCTGCCATGGTGCTCATTGATAGACACATTTATGTGTCTATTTTCATCTCTATTGTGTATATTGTTAGTACCCTTTTTTGTACTTATTATGGTGTTTATGTGTTTGTAGGTATTTTTGGGCAATAAACATTTTTGGAAAAATCGGCTCGAAAAGTTGTCTAAAGGCACCCAAGGGACATTTGTTATTCGGAATCCAGCAGCGGATAAGGGGCACCCCCTTCTCCTTCACGTTCAAAAACAAAAAAAAGCGGGAAAATTATGTTTATCCCTGGCAGATTTTCAATCAGATTTTTGGAGTCATTTCAGAGAGACTAAAGGGATAGAATTGATTGGGATCATTCCTAGGACCCATATAAACGTGGTATGGTCTTTGGTTTCGACCAGAATTGGCTAGAATTCAAGTGTAGAGCAAAACATGCGTGATATTCCCGTAAGATATTTTCAGAATTTTTGGTAATTTTGGGAAGTTTTCTTGTGGCTTATGCGTGCCTAACTTATTATGGGACGTGAAGGAATGCTCCTGGTGTGTGCAGCACGAGATTAGACGCGTAATTAATCAAAAAATGGAAATTATTCTTTTCCATGCATGGGAGTAAATGAGATTTATTTTGTGTAATTGACGCGTGATTTTTAAGATTTTGGTGTATAAATAGAGTCACAAGGTTCCATAGAAGGGTGTCGAGAGTTTGGGGTCGAGAGGAGAGCTCAGGAGGCGTGAATCAAGAGTTTTCAGAACTCTGTTGTTGTTGCTGCTGCTGCTCGTGAAGAACAGGGAAACAACGACGGTTTCTTCAACTGGTTTGCAACATTTATCTTCGTTGTAACAGTTTCTTCAACTAGTTTGCAACATTTATCTTCATTGTAACAGTTTCTTCATCCTCTTCTGCAACATTAATCTTCAGATTTGTAACGATTATCTTCATCATAACAGTTGAGAGTTGAAACAGTCGGTCTGTATCGCACCTGTGCTGTTGCAGATTTCCTGTTTCATTATTTTCTCTTCTTGTAAACACTTTTTGAGCCATGAATACATATTTTGAGTGTGTTTTCGACATGATGAGTTAAACCCCAACACTGGGACGACGGAGGAGGCCGAACTTCATACATGGTAAATTTATTTTTATTATTTTTATGACTTTTGCATTAAAATTAATTGAAATATGATTTGATTAAATTGGTTGTCATTTGATTAGATGGGTCATGCTTAGCTTAGGTGATTTGATGTCCCATGCTTAACATTTACAATAAATGTTTTGAGAATCTACCTTGGCAAAAAATAGAGTCCATGTTTATATTTCTTGAGCTAAAATTGTTGAGAATAAATAAGTGAACCTTATGTTATGAAGATTGGCTAAATCCTTAGTCCCAGTACCTCTTGCACCAATTGTAATATTATTGTATATTTTTATTAAATTTAAAAACTCGAATCTTCACAAGTCTCAACGAACCTTTTACTACAACAAAGTTGAAATTACATCACTCATTTGTGTCTGCAACTCTTTGATTGCACCATCAGTCGTTTGCTGATTATTTTGCACCATTGTGGTTAGATTCTTCATCATAGCAAGCATCTCTGATGATTATGAGTTCTGTGCTGGTTGTGGTTGTTGTTGGAAACCACTAGGGAGATTAAAAACCGTCCCTGGAGCTGCTGCTTGCTTGTTTGCATAACTGAAGTTGGGATGATCTCTCCATCCTGGATTGTAAGTGCTGGAATAGGGATCATACCGTTGTCTCTGCTAATTCGGGAATACTGCATTCACTTGTTCAGCTTCTGTTGATGGTGGTTTTTATTTCAAGGGCTAAAATCGTAAACCCTGTATTTAATGCGATGTCATCCTGCAAAGGAACAGAAGCCATTTAAAAGCAATGAGTGTTTAAGCCTCTTCGCTCACATATGTATTGAGCAATTCAATATATCTATATATATGAAATTTACTCAGAATGGTGCGTGCAACAGCAATCCCAAAATATTATGTGAATTTTATCTTCCACCGGTATTATTCACTAATGCATTGCCTGCCTAGTATTTTCCTATGCAATGTTCCCAGCCGAACTCTCAATATTGGCATGACATGACGATTAATGTTCGCTCGCAGCGGAGTAGCATGAATCTCCCGAAATGTCAGTATTGAGACCTGCATGAAAATACTCACGTAGGCCACACCACTCTCTATAAAGAGATCAGCGTGTTTACACACTTTTTAATTAAAAGTTAGCGCGATCGAACGCGTTTAAATTCCTTAAGGAAAATCTAGAATGTCCATATCAGTCTTAAAAAACGATCACGGCCACACGATTTGGCCACACAATTCAACAGGCCTAGCCTACTCCTAGCGAAACTAGGTGATCATCATGATGACCACCGGTGGGCCCACTAACATCCAGACCGAATGGATTCCATCTAGTACATCCGCAAGCACTTCGAACGTTAACCCTAATATGGGTGTTTGCGCTATTTGAAAAATAAGCTCAAACGAGCTAAGACCGGAAAAAACGGTCTCAAATACATCATGACCGTTCAACTTAGCCAGCCTATTTGGACGGCTGAGATCTTCCTTGGAGTGATCAAAGAGGCGCCAGCATACCCATTGGCGTCCCAACTTCTCCCTTGGTCGATCGACCTGCCTGCGGCAAGTCCAGAGGGTGTCAGATCGTTTTCCCAAACTAAGGCGAACGCGCTATTCCAAAGCCCTAATTTGGGTTGCGACAACATACAACTATCGCAAATCATCACATCCATCCAACTTATCCAGCCAAGTTGGACGGCCTAGATCGTATCCCGCACGATTAAAGAGATGCCAATGCGTTCACCGTAGGCCCAATTTCATTCCCGGTCGATCGACTTGCTCATGGGAAGTCAATGACGCATCAAACTGTTCGATCGAACTAGGGTAGACGCGTCCATTTTAAAACCCTAATTTATATTTGCGGCAGTATGTTACTGTCGCAAATCGATCATGACCACCCATCTTCGCCAGCCGAATCGAGTGGCTTAGATCTAATTTTAGATGGCCCAGGAGATGTCAGCGTACTCACAAGCGGCTCGTCTTTGCACATGGTCGATTGTCTTGTTCAAATCAGCGCCCAGCGTCCTGATTCGATGAGCCAAACTAGGGTTGGACGCACGGCTTCCAAACCCTAAATCAACGACAGCAAGCAGCTGCCGCAAAACCATCTCGTCCGTCCAACTTCGCTAGCTTGGTCGGACGGCTTAGATCGGATACTAGATGATCGATGGGGTACCGCTATGATCACCGGCCACCCCCTCCCGGAAGGAGCATTCGACCGAGCTACATCTCGCCCGTGCGATCCCAAACGATCATCCAAAGATGGCCCTTCGCGATTCTTCAACATCAGTCATTAACTGCCGCAAATCGTCTCGGCCACTCAACTTGGCTAGCCGATTTGAGCGATCCAGATCTAATTTAGATCAACCGGTTGGATTTTAGAATGGCTACCATCTGCCACTCGCCTACAGGGAGTGATCGACCAAGTAGTAGCTCACCCCTAGAGCTACCAAATGATCGCCCAAAGTTGTCCGGTCACTCTCTTATTTTTAAGAAGATCGACTCGTGACTAATTTAGACAAGTTGTAAAACAACGATGCTCCATGCACATCGATTGTTTTGATCTGCTTGCTTAAAAGTGATGCTTTACGTACATCGAATACATACGATATTTTATGAATATCGGCTTCACAAATAACTTAGTTATTTAACCTAATAGCGCCGCGTGCTATTCTGTGCAACAAGTCCCACGACTTGACCCATTTACTCGAGACATCAAACGTGTCACAAACTGGGGGATGCTCACTGGGGTATTGGTCTGGCGGTTTACAGCGTGCGGCATGCAATGCGCCCACTACGATAAAGTGTCAGGAAAGGACGGACTGTTAACAACGATGAGAGTAGTGGGTGAAGGTGTGACCAGTCTTCCCTCATAATGGAAACGTGATGATCACCACCTCTTACACAACCCCACTACTACACTACTTAATCTCCTCCACTTCCTACGAGGTCAAGTGCGCTCAATGACTTGTATAAATAGGTTTTCAATCTATTTCGACAATAACAACACGAGTGTTATCAACACAAGTATCCAGAAACCATATTCTGATACAAGTCATAAAACAACCACACCTTCATAATTCAACATTCTGATCTCAAACACCTTCTTCGCTTCCCTCCCTAAGATCAACCCTTCTCCTTCACTTTGTGACAGAATTGAATCTGGAACGACCATTTCTTGGTTTAAGCTAAAGTCTTACAGATTGATCTCTCGAATCTAAAAGTACTCCCGTGTAGTGCATTTATTTAGGGTTTGAATTCGTTTCTCATCAACACACCAAAATTTACCAAAAATAGCAGAACCAGTTTTTACCCTCAAACAGATTCTTCCTCATAAGAGGGAATGATTACTGAGGCCATTTGTTGCATCATCTTCTCCATATTACTAATCCTATGTTCTAAGTGCGGTGAAGAAGTAACCTCATTAACCTTTCGACTCATTGACATACCTCTTGTGTTGAATTGCTGCATGTTTGCAGCCATATTCTCGATCAATTCTGTCGCTTCGTCAATGGTTTTGTTTGTCAAAGCACCACCATTAGCTGCATCGATAAGATTTCTCTCGGATTGGAACAAACCATCGTAAAAATACTACACTATGAGTTGCTCAGAGATTTGATGACGTGGGCAGCTCGCTAACAACTTCTTGTACCGTTCCCAGTAGTCTTAAAGAGTCTCACCAGTAATTTGTTCAATCCCACTAATTGCTTTACGAATAGTTGCTGCTTTAGAGGCGGGAAAGTACTTTTCTAAAAATACTCTCTGCATCTCGTTCCATGTTGTGGTACTTCCAGGTGGAAGACCATAAAACCATTCTTCTGCAGAATCAATCAAAGAGAATGGGAAAGCTGTCAGTAAAGCTCTTCCTTGATCAGTTCCAGTTGGCTTCAAACTTGTAAACCTATGTTGAAACAGTAGTAAATGATGATTCGGATCGTCTCCTGGAAGCCCTTTGAACTTCGGTAACCAATGAATCAATTGAGATTTGAGCTCAATTGAATCTTCCAAGTTGACACATAACTTTGGTTGATCAAACGATGGGGACATCAGATCTTTGAGTGTCCTCTTGGGAGGTGGAGGTGGTGGAGCGGCGCCATTTCCCTTGTTCCCTTGGTTTCCCTGGTTACCAGTGTTTTGGTTGTTCGTTCCGCCAACCATCTCTTCTTGTTGAGATTTTCGCGGTTCTTGTAGTACTGTTCCTCTGCGAGTTGAAATTCCACACCGTTGGTAATCCCAGCGTTTGGATGCCAGAGATCAAGTACCTGAAACAAGATTCTCAAAAACAAAATTAAAAACAAAAAATAAGAAATCAAAAACAAAATAACAATCCGCTATGCCTCCCCGGCAGCGGCGCCAAAATTTGGTCGGTTGTCAGTCGACGCAAAAATAATTTAAGTTCTTTCACTTAACAATTATAAATAATAGTATAGTTATAAGAACAGATTCGTTCCACAGGGAGATTTGGGTTGTCAATTTTTTTTGATTACTTATAGAAACTGGGGGGTTTTATTTGTGATTATAACTAAATAAGAATAAAGCAAATGGAATAATACGAAAATCAGAGATAAAAAGTATTGGTTAGAGTTTTCATCTTCCATGTTATCAACTGAACCAATCTCAACATTCATTTTCTATCGATATCAATAACCCTAGAGCGTCCTATCGCAGGCTTACTCCGTTAAAACTCCTATTATCATCAAAGGCGCAAGAGCCACTCTTTGAATCCTTTCCACTAAATAACTTGGCTCAAGAGCCACTCAAGTTTAACCCAATGAAAGCACTAATATTTATGAGTTGAGGTTATTCTAAGCAATCCGGCGCAAAAGCCACACGGATTTAACCTAGGTTACGCTTCTACATATAATTGTATGGCAATATCCCGTCGTTAACAACTATATTATGCTACTTCTAACAAGGATTATTCGACAATTCCGGATCTCAAACCCTAGTTTAGCAATAGATACGAATGCATGCTCATTTAATTTGCAACTTAAACAAACTAGCAATCAATCATACATGGAGTTATAAACGGTAGAACATAAGCGATACTAACAAATTATGAATGAATGAGAATGAATACTTCAATTGAATAACATGTCTTCCAACTTAGGACTACATCTCTAACCAATAATAAAGGTTTAGTTACTCATGGATTTCTTAAAACCCATAAAAAATAATAAAGAAGAAATCGAAAGCAAACTCTAGGTTGTAGAGAAATCTCTAACTCCAAAGCTCCTTCTTCTCTCCTCTATTGTGTATAAAACTAATGATCAAAAGATCCTTCTCCAAATCTCTCTTTAATAGGGTTCCAAGTATAGAAGCGCCCGTGCATCCAATCCCGGTCGAAGGTAGGTTGCAAACTTGCCAAAAACGCCCAAAAGCTCACACCAATGGTCTGGCCGTGAGAAAGAATGTAAAATCCTCAAATGGGCTCGCAGGAAATCCAGCCCAATTAGTCGTTGGCCTGTCAATCATAGGGAGCTGACAATAGAAACTAAATATTTCTTCACGGCCAACTTCTTTTCTTCCCTGAGACTGCTTACGGAGGTAAAACCTTACCGTAGCCTTCCCTGAGTTTGCTTACGGTGGTAAAACCTTACCGTAGCTTCTAATGTTATTTCCTCCGTTTGGGAAACTCCTACGTAAGTTGAACTGAGTTTCAGTACGGTTAGAAAACTACACCGTACAGCCTGAACTTCCAACTCTTTTCTTTCGGTTTCCTCACTTCTTCCAACTTCCTTTCCGTGACTTTCTTAATCTCGATCTCCTCCATTTTCATTACCATGTCGGTATGATACTAATCATCACCATCGTTTGCTGGTCTTCTGTTCTCCATTATTCCACCACCTAGCTATCAAACTCCGATCACAGTCAGCAGCTTCATATCTCTGTATTATCACTGCCATCGACAACCACAGTTCAGCTCCAGTCCACGATCACCAGCATCTCCTTTCCCTGTCTTGCTTCACCAATCAACCAGCGAACCCAAACTCAACTCCATAGCGTCATTACAACTACCACAGGTCACCTCCTATCTTCCTTCGTTGTTCAACTCAAATTCAGATACATTCCAGCTGCTCTGATCCAGCAGACTCAACTCCATCGCTCTCGATTTCTAACAACGAAACAGCATCATGATCATCTCCGCATCCTCTCGAGTTGAGCTAAGCTTCTCTTCTTCTTTGTTCTATCACCGTTCCCCACTGCCATTAACCACAGGTTATAATCACAGCTCCATTGCTCATCTCGAGCTTGAGTTCTTCTCCATTACTTTGCACAACGACCAACTCTTCCGATCATCAATGTTTCCATCTCCAGCTCGTCACCACAACACCATCATCTCTCTGTTTATAGCTCCACCGTAACCACATCATCATTCCATATAAACCATGTCTTCTCTCGAGCTCAATTGCCATCAGCAGCAGTAATTTTCCATTCCCAGCTAACAACGGAAGTACATCATTCCCTATCCAACTCGATAATCCACGGCCTCCTACATCATCATCTCTGGTAATGGCAGCAGCCATATTCCACTGCCAAGCTCTTTCCGTATTAGGTGTTACCTTCCTTGATCGTTAAAATATGAGGAAGAAGAAGATGGTGGCAGTTCCTCTGCCTTTATCAATTCTGTGCCGAGTAAAAGGCGTGTCTGCCTTTATCAATTCTGTGCTTTAACCTTTTTCGACAACTTTGACTTGCTTCGAATGATCCTAACTTCTTCATACGACGTCGGAATGACCTTGTTCTTTCGCCGTTGGCTTCGACTTTTCGTTCTCTTCAAGATGATGCGAAGAAATCTCGGATTTGAGCTAGTTCCACTTCCTTTTGGTTAAGATAGCCTCAAACACCTAACAAACTCAAAAGCAAACAAAATCAAAGCATAATGATATAAAAACTATCAAGAAAGCAAAGCATTTGAGTACCTAACTAGTGCAAATATTGAACCTATCACTTATCAAGAAGCTCCCTTGTCGGAAAACTGAAGATATTTGATCAGGAGTATTCGTCTAAACAAAAAGCCAATCTGGCCTATAAAGCTAGTAGAAAGATTCCGACTCAATGTCCGGAAAACTCCCAAGATCAGGAAGATCAAAATGCTGAAGATGAAGCTGAACTAAATCATCATTTATCTCTTATTACTCAACGATTCAAGAAATTGTTGCGACACCGAAAAAGAGAATCTCCTGTGTCAAAAATAAATCAAATTTCTACACAAAAGCGTGAAGACACTTGGGATGATAATGATGATATATTCCTCAATACTACAAATGTAGAGGATTTGGTCATATTTCTCTGGATTGTCCAACTAAGGATAACCAATGGAAAAGGAATGCATATATTTCAACTCTTGACTATTCCCCTGACGAGGATGATCAAGACTATATTATGGATAATATTGCAACCATTGTAGGAGTCTCTAACTCTTAAATTCTTTCAACTCTAGATACTCAAGAAGAGTTTACCCCTTCGATTTTCACAGAAATGTTTCCATGTAAAGATAAAAGAACTCAGCGTCTTGAATATGACATCAATGGAATAAAATCATCGCTTGATCAACTCAAACGGAGTTTTCTGAATGATAAAGAAAATTTTAACAAGCGACTGGAGAAAATCGAGGTCTCTCAATGTTCCGAAAAGGTACAAGTATCTAAACTCATTCTCGACATTGAATGTTGTCAAGATAAGATAAGGAAGTTAAAATTAGAAAATCAGAAACTAACAGATAAACTCAATTGCTTTGGAAAGCCATCACCTGGTATGAATGCATCAAAAGGCAAGGAGGCAAGGTTAAATAAATTTGTGGAATCTAAATCCAGAAACCGTAATACTTCTGGTGTTTGTTTCCAATGCAAACAAATAGGGCATTATCAAAGGCAATGTCCTGATACTAAACAGAGAGGGAGACTCCATAAACCCAAAAATTCAAGATCTAAGTCTAGATCAAAAATCTCTTCTAAAAGGGAGAATAGGGTGTTCGAACATCAAGATCTTACTTCAAGATTAAGGGTTGAACCTAAAAGTTCAAACACAATAGCTTCTCAAATTCTTAAGGATGTTGAAACCTTCAAAGGAAGAAAATTCAACCACCAAAAAATGACAACCTGGTCGGTTATCATGAATCCTTACTTGTTACCCTCAAAAAGTATACAGTAAGGATATGAATGTAAATATTTGGATAAAAATATTTCTAAAAATAATTTTTCGGTTAAGAATTTTATTGAAATAATATTCTCAAAGATTTTGAGAGAAAGTTCTTGAACTTATAAGAGGAGAGACCTCTTACTTCATTTTATAGAGCTTTGAAAAAATGTCTACCTCTAGCTGCAACTCTCGCAAAACCGAAAAAGTCTGGACCATACTGTTTCCTAACAAGAAACTTTATCTCGAATCTTCTGATGGTGATTCGGATTCATCTCCAGAGCTTCATCAAGATGTTCCTAATGAAGAAATATCTTCTCTCAATGATAATCTTCTCAAGAATCTTTCACTAAAATTAGATCTAATCTTATGTGAAGTAAGGAACATGGAAAAGGATCTGCTAAAGGAAGTAAAAGAAGTCAATGACAATGTTATTAGTCTTGAATCAAGACTAGTAATCATAGAAGATTATTGGAATCCTGTGAAATCTTCTGATCCGGATTCAACTTTGAAGGAAACTCTAAAAGGATAAAATTAGAGTTTCAAAAATGAAATAAAAATTAGGCATCAGTTTTTGATTTCTTTCAATAATTGTAGAAGGTCTATTATGAATAAAACTATCTTATTTATGAATAAAATTATTAGTTTATAATTTTTCTTATAATAGTTTTTTCGATTACATAGCCTGTGCTTGAATGCTTTATTTTATTGCTATGTATGTTTATGGGATGTTTGATTTCGGTTTTCATGACCTTAATATTCGATCTCATATGGTGTAAACCCTTATGGTTTGGGTGAATTTTTGGTTTAGCAGGATTAAGTTCTAGCCCATGTTGGTAGGCTTTATCAAAGGATCATAAGGGGTTCTGATTGAAACTAATATGTGAAAAAGTTACAATATGTTGAATCTTTTGGTTTAGCATAAAAGCATATGTGTTTCGGGGTTTCAACTTTTGCATTGCATTAGTTAAAACCGGTTTTCAACCTTTCTCTGGTAAAGGTTGCTCTTTGTTGTTGTTCTTTTGTCTTGTTAAAGGATGACAACACAACGGGGGAGAGTTCTATCTTGAAATGGCGCTTAATGACATATCTTAAGGGGAGAAGAGGATGCGGAATTTGAGGTAACGAATTTGTTAGTTAATCGTTTTCCTGTTTAAGAAAAGCCTGATTTTATTGCATATATTTATTGCTTTTGCTTAACAAAATTTCGGTACAATTGATGTTTATTCCATTATTTGTGTATGGATGTGTGTGTGACTCAATTGTTTCCGGTTAAGAAAAACTATTGTTATCTTGCTTTATTGTTTGGTATCAATTGTTTAGGCTTACAAAATTTCGGTGCAATTACGGTACTATAATGTCTATGATTGTTTCAATTGCTTCCGGTTGAGGTAAATAATTATGCAAGTTGATTTATGTTGGTTTGTATGAATTGTTTATGGCTTAACAAAAGGGTTTTCGGGATCAATTGTTTAGTCAAATTCGATTCTGGATAAGAGAAACTTAGTAAATTCTGATCTTAGTTAGACTTATCAAAGTGGAGGTTTCGGTTATTCAAGTCTAATCGAATGCCTTAACAAGAAATGCTAGTTAACTAACCTAGTATTTGTCTTGTTTTAAAGTGAAAGGTCTAAGTTATTATTTGAATAATTAGAACCTGATGAGAAAAATAGAGTTTATTCTGAACTTTATTTTTGTCTTATCGAACAAGCGATTGTATTTGTATAATCGGTTTAGCAAAAGAACTAAGGTGCTTAGTCTATTTTTGGTTTGCTAAACTATTAGGGAAAATTTCTTCGGACAATTGTTTCCTTGGTAACATATCAAAACAAAATTACTTTGTAGTTTCGGTTTTGTATTGGTTATCAAAAATGGTGTGTGGAACCCTCGTGCTTAACTCTTATAGGTTTTGCAAGTCTTTTGAGATTTGTAAGATCCTTTCGGTTTGTCCTTTATTTGCTCGTGCCTTTGTCATTTTGTGACAAAAAGGGGGAGAAATATATGGAGTAAACAAGTAATTTGGTATCACTAAGGAAACGACAATGGTGCTTAAACGTTATATCTAACAAAAGAGTAAAGCATAGACTAAGGGGGAGTATTATATTATATTGATACTTGTGGTTATCTTAATTACAAAGGGAATAACAAAGACGTGCGGATTGAAAATCTACATATCTTACCTTTAGGGGGAGTATTAGCTTTGTTATTGTAATGTCAAAAGCGGAATTTATGGATTAAATGTATACAGGTTATTGTGATGTTGAAACTTGGAATCAAGCGTATGTGTAATGAATTCTTGTAATTTGTTTATCCATATGATGTAAGAGTTCTTTCACTAAAATTGACAAAGGGGGAGATTGTTAGAGCATAGCTCGGTTGAACTCACCAAGCGTTGGTATGTCAAGTTTGGTTGTCATATTTTAGTGAATCAAAACTCATTTAAAGAGTCGCTTGATTATTTACTAGAGTCAACTTCGTATAGGTTAGCTAGAAAGTTACTAGGATATGAGACTTACAAGTATTACGTGAAGACTTGAAGAATGTGAAGAAGTAAAGAGCTACAACGACGACATCATCCTTCCACTTGAGGTTAGTAATATTTGACTTGAACTGTTTCATTCCTAACGTATCTTTCAAGTCGTGCATATTGAAAACATAACTGCGAAGATGTGAATTATTATAGTTAGACATAGTATTAAGGAATTACAATACGAAGTATAACGTCTATCTATTGAACTTCGTATATAAGACATCGACATAATTGTATGAATGCTATTGTGATTATGTATGGGTATGGGTGAAGATTTCGTCCTAGGAAACAATGTTTTTACATTCGTTTAAAGGAAGTACAATTCATAAACTTGTGTTATGAATCGTAAGGGAAATCGCTAGGCTTATTGGTATTGTTATTCATTGCATATCTTTGGATTACCAATATGTGTGTTTAGTATAACCCCTCATAACTTGTTTATGTATCTTGGTAAAACTATTCACAAGGCCTGACTTTTGTATTGGTATGACTTTTATTAGTGAAACCGATCTTAAGTAATCACCTGAGATGGTATGATCGATTTACTGTAATTGGTATGACCAACTTTAGACATTAGGGAACCGATCCTAGTGAGAGGTGCAACCGATCACAAATAGGGGAATTGATCCTTGAAAGAGGTGAAACAAAATCTTAGTGATTGGTAACCGATCCTATGACTTGTGCAGCCGAATACAAGTTAGATGCCATATATATGTGGTAACCGATCCTAGTACCTAGTCAACCAATTTTTGGAAAGCTAGTGTGACCGATCCTAGTACCCACATGGAGGTAGAGCCGATCCTGGCTTCACATTCCCAATGAAGTCTTTAAGTCGTTAACCTACAGGGTTTCATGAAAAACCTAAGGTTAAAGGAGAATCGACTCTAGCTTATACAACTAGTATCACACAGGGGGTGTGGGGATTAGGTTTCCCAGTTGCTAGAGTTCTCCTTTATATAGTCTCCAAATCAGGGTTTGCAATCTAAGTTACCTTGGTAACAAAGTATTCAATATTCACCGTTAGATGAAAACCTGATTAGATTCAAGCTAATACCTTTCAACCGTTAGATCGAACTTAGCTTGTTATACACAAATGAAATGTAACTTCATTTAGGTTTGAGTAACCGTACCTAAACGTGTACACTTAGTTGGTTCAACAATAGTTAACCAATGGTTAGCCATATGAGCACTTTCATATCAACCTTATTCATCTTCACCATAACTAGTTCAAATGACTCAAATGAACTAGTTAGAGAGTTATTCAATTGCTTAAATCTTATAGAAGTATATAAGACACAATCGAAGCAAAATCGGTTTTGATTTACTCGAATCGATTCATGAACATTATAGCCACGGTTTGCAAAGATTGCATTCCTTATTATATAAATGTTTTAGTTCATGAACAAACCGATTTTAGAAAGTAACCTACTTAAGTATGCAAACGGGTACGCGTACTTAAGTAACTGGATTGAGTTTGTTCTTCACTTTCAAACTCCAGCAGAAATTCACGGACGTGAACTTTAAGCCAGTATGCGTACAGGTACGCATACTTACCCGGATTTCCAACAACCGCCAGTACGCGTATGGGTACACATACTTTGGGTTCCCGGTTTTGGACTTTTACACAAATGTGAGAACACACCATGTTTATATCCAAAGATGGTTACACGTTCTAAACTCTCATTTCAATCATTGAAACTTTCTTAGAGGATGTTATATAGTTGTTATTCACAAACTATTTTTCATCAAAGCGATTTTCAAGTTATTGAAATAATAAACATGACTTTCGTCATGAGTAAAGATGAACTTGGCCAAAGCGAAAGCTTACCAACACATATTTCGAGAAATAAATATGCGAGATAAACTGGGCTCGAAATAGCAAATGTGTATAATCGAAGTCTATATAGCAATACGACTTTTGTCTCAAGATAGGAGATATAATAGATAGACTTTTGAGTGATAGATAAGTTCAAGTCTCCATATACCTTTTTGTCGATGAAGTTCCACAAGTTCCTTGAGTAGTTCTTCGTCTTTGCATGATGAACACCGTGGAGTCTAGAGCTCAACTACACTTACTATCCTAGTCCGAGACTTAGTTATAAGTAGACTAGAAATCAAGACTTATAGTTTTGGCAACTAAACTTGACAAACAAGCTTGAGATAAAAACGCTTGTTTGTTTGACCGAGCAGTGCTCTAACATAAACTGCCAAACCAATACCCTGATGAACATCCCCCAGTTTGTGACATGTTTGATGTCTCGAGTATTTTCGTGGAAAACATGAAGCAAGTTGCTAAGTGGGCCTTGCTTGCAAGACCTAATTATTCTGACCAATCACGCGCAAGCTAGGAGGCGGGTAGTCATGTGTGATGAGTCAAGTCATGAGACTTGCCGCAAAGAATAACATGTAATACCATTAGGTTAAATAACTAAGTTATTTATGAAGCCGATAATAATAAAATATCGTATGTATTCGATGCATGTAAATCATCGCTTTGAAGCAAGCAACTCAAAATAATCGATGCATGTGAAGCATCGTTGTATTGAGCTTGTCTTGGTTGGTCGCGGAACCTAGTGTCTTAAAAAGAGCATGACCGGCCCCTTTCAGGAAGTTGCTGCGAACTATTTGTGCATGCCAAATGTAGGCCGGTCGGTCCCTATAGGAGAGTGATGGATGGTAGCCATTTTGACATCCTATAGGTCGGTCCAGGTTAAATCTAGACTGGTGAAATTGGCTAGCCAAATCGGATGGATGAGATGATTTACGGCAGTAATTGATTGCCGCTAATTTATTTAAGATTTCTACAAGAAGCGCGGCCAGCCATTTTTGGGCGATCGTTTAAGAGCCATATGGGCAGGCCGCGGCGTGGCCGATTGTTCCTTATGGAAGGGGAGTGGCCGGTGATCATGGCCACATCTTGTTGGATGCCTAAAATGGGAGTTAGGCCGGCCGATTCGACTGGAGAAGTTGGGCGGCCGAGATGATTTTGCGGCAGTTAATGGCTGCCGTTGATTTTAATTTAGGTTTCAAAACGGTATGGCCAACCTATTTTGGGATAACGGTTTTTGGTGTTAGCCACGCGCTGGGAGTTGTTCGACCGGACAGCACAATAGCCGGGCCGCTGGTGAGCGTATCCGCACCTTGCCCGTTGATTGATATTGAATCTAGGCCGGTCAATTCGGATGGCGAAGTTGGGAGGCCAAGATCATTTTGCGACAACAATATACTGCTGCTAATGTAAATTAGGGTTTTGTAACTCACGCGGACAACTGTTTTGGGTAATCATTTAGTGGCTCCGCTTGCGAGTTGGGAGGATTCTGATTGACCTAAGCGCTAGTTGGCCCTCCGGTGTACATGATGGTGCTTGCCCGACCATGTTAGGAGGTGGCTAGACTTAATAAATCGACTGGCCAAAACGTACGGTCGTGATTGTTATAAGACTGGCATGGGTAGTCTATATTAGCTTCCCTAAGGAATTAGGTGCGTCGACCAACCAACTTCCAACTTTAATAAAAAGTGCGTGTGGCGCATTTAAAACGATCTGATTGGTCGATGGGAAAGAGGAGCCAGCAGGCAATAATATGGGGCGTGGCCGGTGATAGACGCATTTATGTGTCTAATATGCCTATATTGTATATGTTTTTAGTGCTCGATTTTTTATTTATTTTGTTATTTTATGTCTTTGTAGGTATTTATAGAGAAATAAGCTCTTGCGGCGAAATTGGTTCGAAAAGTGGTGTTTTACACCCCATTTCGGGAATGTACTAAAGGGACACCGGAACTGGATAAGAGGGAGGTCATCTTCTCAAATTCAAATTTCATTTTGGCGGGAAATATTTTTCAGCAGCGTGTTTCTCTGGCAGATTTTTCGATCGGATTTTGGATGGGTTAGAGGTAGACTCAATCGCTGAAACTTCATGGGCAGATGTGATATGTCCTAAAGAAGTTATTATGGGTGACTTGATCGATTAAATTTGTCTGAATAATCATGTGGAAGAGAAAACAGTGACCATAAGTTTCACGGATATTACACGAGTTGTGAAGAATTTAAACGTGTACTGCACGTGCTTGGAAGACTTAATCGACATTCTGGAACGTGAAGAAGATTTATAAGGAAGGTAATCCAGCTACAGATGCTTAAAAATCAAAATCAGTGATAAAAAGGGAAAGAAATAAACCCAAGTAAAAGCAGATTATTCTCGAGTTATGGCAGAGATATTTTGGTTTCTGTGGCTATATAAAGGTGTTAGGGGGTTAATAGAAAGGAGTCGAGAGTTTGGGGAAGTTTTGGAGGCTACGGAGCGAAGAAATCACGAGTTGCAGGAAAAGTTTTCTGCTGCTGCAACTCAAGAACACGAAGAACAAAAGCCTGTAAAGGAAAGTCGTTGCAAACTGTCGCTTAATTGCGACAGTTCCCAACTCCTTTCCAGCGACTGTAGAACAGTGTTTACAATACTTATCTTTTATCGTTCATTTTGTGATGATTTTTCTGCGTCGCAAAATACTGTTTTACACCATTTTCTCTTTATTTCATCTTTGTAAACCATTTTTAGTCTAAATAAATATTTTGAGAGCACGTTTACTATGATGAGCTAAACCCCAACATTGGGGCGATGGAGGAAGCCTTATTTCACACTTGGGTAATTATATTTAATTCTTTTCATGACTTTTGCACTAATTTTAATTGAAATTATGAT